>VZRM01005894.1:2374642-2401950 GCA_013397955.1 Grantiella picta | reverse complement strand
CAGCTTCTGAGAGGTCTAAATTCCTCCTAGATTTTAAAAGATACTTTAGTGATGTTTTGGGCCAATCAAAACCACCACACACCTCAGGCTCATCTCTGGCAAGCTTGATCTTGTCCCTTTCCCCCTTTAAGCCTGCTCAATCAGCATGGCTTGCTCATGGGCTAGAATCCTTTTTCCCCCCTTTTGTACAACTATCTGCAGCAGGCCTGGTGCCATAGAAACTATCCCATGATAAAAAAGCCAAAATTACGTCAATAACACCAATCTATAAGAGAGAGTGAGAAGCATGACCTGGAGGTGCTCCTGATGGCTAGTGATGGCTTTCCTGTTGAATGCAGACTGGAGTGGTCCTGTGACAGCCCCGAGAGGGCCATGGCAAGGTGGTTTGTTCCTCAGGAGTCCTTGATTTAGGTTCCTGCCCGCCATCCTGCCACTAGGCTCCTCAGGGCTTGTGCTGTGGGCCTTTGATGGGCGGTGCATGCAGGACAGGATATTATTTGGGGAGTGCCCCTCCTGCTGTTAGCACTCTGTACTTCTTCGTGGGTGTGCAGATGAACTCTATCACATTGCCTAACAAAATCAGCTCAGTAACCAGATATTTACAACATTCCATACACGAAGAAAGCAAGTACCAAGCAAACATTTGATGACAAATTGCCTTTTACCTTTCAATCCACATGCCTGTGAACACACACATAGTAGTGCAGGAAAATTACTTGTTGCATTGTGGTCTTTAATCTTTGCTTGAAAGAAAGCAAGCAAAGACGACAAAAGAAGGAGGCAATGCTTTCATTTTTTCCAGGGTTCTTAGCTCTAGTAACTCTACTGTTAGTTCCTCCATACTGCTTCATTACTAGTTTTTAAGGATTGAGTTTCTTGGCATCCTTTACTATTGTCTGAGAAGAAGAGAATAGTAATTAATAAGTATTCAGCCTGGGGAAAAACTGTCTGCGTGAGAGGAAATTATAGACTGGAAAAGCTGAGCTGAGCAGGCAAGGTAGATAACTGAAAGACTGAAACCCATTAAAACAAAATGACATTTGACAAAATCAGTCACACTTGTTTCTCTAGCCCTGTGAAGGAAAACAGAGATCAGTTCTGTTCCCTTCAATTTTTCTTCTGTTTTCTGAGTACCTGAGATAAAAGGAAGGTAGAGATTGCTTGGTTGTTTTATGCTGGCTTTGTAATTAAGATTTTTTATTAATATCTAAATTTTTATTTTTAAACTATGTTCAACAAGAGTAACAATGACATATTGAATATGTTCTTTCCCACAATATTACAATATTCTGTTTCAAAGTTATTTTTTTTCCAGGATTATACGTCTTTGAATTTTTCATATGTAAACAGAATCATATGTCATCAATAAAACAATATATCACATTTTGAAGTCTTAGATAAAAAAACGTTAATTTTCAGCAGAACTGATTTCAGTTATATCAAAGTAAATGTATACTGCTTTCCAGCCTGCTTTATTTTTTTTTTCCATTTTTGCTTTTTTTTACTTTTTTTCTTTTTCATATTTCAAAATTACTTTTGCTCCTGAACACTTCAAATAAGTAGGGGTGTTTCTTTGGAACATCTCGTTACAAGTGTAGTTTGTCACATAGGAAATTGTAAATTTACTTTATTCTTTACATTCATTCCTAACTTGCTTGCATACTTGGCATAGGTAAAGCCTATTTACTGTAGCAGTCCCAAATTGAAAACTCTGAAGGTTCAAGGCTCAATATAAAACTCCTATGTTTTCTGTTTTTAAATCACCCCAGAAAGCATGCAAGCACACACAGACAATCACATGTCTTAACTGCGGGGTTTTGGTGACCTTTCATAGCATTTTAGTACTTCTAGAAAGTCTCAGCCTCAGAAGCCAGCGTCCCTCCCAGCAGCTTATAGATCATAGATCCATGTCTATGGTGATGGACAAGATGATCTTTGAGGGTCCTTTCCAGTCTAAACCATTCTATGATTACTCATTTACCTTCATAGCTTTTTGTAGAAAAACCTTGATGCTGCAAACCTGTGGTGGAGGTCACTCTTAACATGGATGATTGATGATCCCATTAGCATTGGTTAGCTTTCAATACCTTGACAGTGATAACAATTATTTCTTAACAACTTAACTTAGTGATAAGGCCTTTAGTACTTTAAAAAAACTTTATGTCTATTATAATTCTTTATGTTTAAATAAAAATTCTGCTTTCCACATGATGCTCAGTTTTGAGATAAATTTGTTCTACTCTAATGTGGCATTACGCATGTACAGGTAGGACACTTCTAGTCTCCTGCCCCCACACTAGTACATCTTTTGTGGTCTTGCAGATGGCAACAGTATTTTTTGCTGCCTTTACAGAAACACAACGCATTGGAAAATGTGATGGCACAGAAAATGCGAGATCACATAGTCTGATTGTGGACAATACCTCATTCTGACTCTCTTCACTAGGCAGCCGTAGAGGGGAGACACTTAACAGCCAGATGCCTAGCAGCTGGAAGACATGGAAGACACATCAGGCTACATGAGGTCAACAACACACTTACTACAATTCCTTGAACTTAAGAGTGATATTTATTTTTTGTCAATATATTTGATGGTGCTTTTGGGTATTTAGAAAACACTAATTAATAGATACCTAACAAGATGTGAAACAATTTTATCCTTTCAAATTCAGACCGAGTGAACTTAAACAACAATTTAAAGAACATTATTTAATGTAAAGGATTTTATATGCTCTATCTGTAATGCACAGATTTTGATGTTAAAATTCAATGAACATTTGATGTTCTTTTCATAATGAAGATTTAGGCTGCTCACACATCTAAAAAGCACTTATTTCATGCTTAGAGATAAGGTAACAGAAGTTACTTCAACAATTAGTTACTGTAATATGGGAAATCTATATATATGGTGGACAATAAGCTATTTCTCACACAGTTCAAGAAATTAAAAATAACATGCTCAGAGCTGCATAATCATCTACAGCTGGATTGTGATATTCAAAGGCAAGCCACATTCTGTTAATAAAAACCACAAGGGTCTTCACGGCATCTGGTCTCAGGATAATCTTTTATGTGCACTCTTAGGTTAATGAGTAACCATGTGAATGGTAGAGAAAGACACTCTGGAAACAGGCACATGCAGTACTTTGGAAGGCATTAAATGCTGAAAAGATGATGAGATGGAGCAAAGTACAATTGGGCAATGCTTCACAGATAAATTTGGAATCAAAGGACAATGTTTTTATAGGATATATTTAAACCTTGGAGGTATAACCAACCCAGGCTTACAAAACATCTGTATTTACAGATGAACTAGTTTTGATTTGTAGATGTTTTAATTTGGGACCACAGTTTGGGCATTTTTATAGCTGAACCTGCCAAAAAGGCCAGATTCAAAGCTCTGTTGCAAGGTACAGTGGTAAACATGAAAGTGTGCTTGATATAATATGATTTCTGAGAACAGTTAGTTAATGTAGAGAAGACTAGTCCTTAAATTCTCCTCTATAATGTCAGAATTTGTTTACACTTTTCTTTTTCCTGAGTAAAGACGTAGAATCTGATATTACACAGTATTTTGAAGAAACAGGATATAATTTATCTTTGGAGAAAATCTTACTGTTAAATTCCTCATGAGCTCTGTCTGTTATCTTGTGCTGATTTGGTTTTCTGTGATTTCTTAAAAAAAAATGTATTATTTTTCCTACTGGAAAATAAATTGGAAATGAAAAAAAGATCAGTAAAAATTGACTTTTTGTTACCACTATACTTGGTCTTTAATAGAAAATCGATGAGGTTCTCTCTGGGGAATTTGTTACATGGAAATATAGCCAAGAAACTTTTAACTTATAACCTAGCGAAGAAATATGGGTGGAAAAAAACATATTCATTGCCAAGATGCAGTCAGTAAAGACAGGCTGGAGAAATGTGAAGCACCTTAATACTTTATGCCTTTCAGAGGCCATAAAACCATGATAACGCTTTAGGTAACTATTTGTGTACCATGGCTTAACAACCCTATGGAGACATTTCCTGATGTAAAAAGCTACTCATAGAACTGTCCTGGTGTTTACTTCCTCCCTATTTTAAGAATGTGTATCAAAGGTCTCGGAAGGAAAGCTTTTCCATTTGAATAGTGACTGAATTGACACACTGATGCCAACTATGCTTGGTTTCTTGAGATAATAATAAATGTATGTGAGAAACAATCAGCACAGATCCTTTAAGGCATGACATGTTCAGTGTGTGTTGTACAGTGCATTTATGTATCTGGTCTCTGCTGAATGAGAGACCTGACTGTGTATCTGCTACTGCCAGCCACCTGTCTGCCACAGATCTCACTTTTGGACATCAGATCACAGAGCACCTATTTCCTTTGCAAACACTGTCAAGGGCCAGGCCATCCACATTGCAGTAATAATCCCTCCTTTAATGTTGTCTAGAAAAAAAGAGCTAAAACTTTATCCATACTTTCATGGTGACATGGATGAGATAGATAGGGACCCAAGAAGGATTTTCTATCAAAGAAAGGGAAATGGTGTGAGAAGGAGCTTGGGTTATGTTGTCCCTGAGACTTGTTCAGAAGTGAGTGTTCTAAGATTTTGCCTAACAGGTTTGATTAAAATATAGCATCCAAAAAGTTGCTTTCTTCTGTACCAGGAAGAACCACTTTTTGAGTAGTTTCAAACTTTGCTCTGACTGTTTGATTTGTTGCCAGCCACATCTTGTATCAGGAAGGAAAATAATATATATCAGGTTCCTAAACTTGCCTTTTAGGCTACCTTGATTTTTGTAGACATATGTGACATTCTCTCATCCCTGAATATTCCTTTTTCTATCTGAAATGTCTTAAACTGCTCCAGAGTTCCTCATACAGAACCTGCTCCATGGTCTTTGTTGCCCTTTTTGTCTCTTGAACATTTTCAGCATTAATGTATTCTGCTTGGAATGAGGGGACTGGAACTGCATACAGTGTTGAAAGAGACAGTGTATTTTATATGGTGGTACCATGATGTTTTCTGCTTTATTTGACTGTTTTGAATGTGTAGCAGAAGATAATGCTTTTATTTAATTTGTAGCCCCAAAGTCCTGCTTCAGGAGTGGTAATGGACACTTCTCTTCATATCCCTTTTTGTAAGAAGAGTTGGGATTGTTCCTGCCAGTATGCATCACTTCATGTTTACTGACTCTGTCTCTCATTCACCCTGTGTTTTGTTGCCCACTCAATGGATTTTGTCAGGTGTTTCTGCCATTCTTCCCTTGGCCCTTGTAATCACAGATTTTTAAAATTTATTCAGCAAGCTGTTACCTTACACACGTTTTCAGGTAATTTTATCCACATATTTCATGTTACTTGCTTTTTGTCATGAATTTACTACAGTATATAATTTTTCTGTAAAAGCAACCTTCTTTTACTAACCTGTGAAAAAACATCTTTTGGCGCTCACCCTTACTGATTTGCTCTTCTTAGTACTGAAAACACATGGCAGAATGGCTTTTAAAACAGAGAAAGACATAAATCCTGAAATATGAACTCATTTTTCATTTGTTTAAAAAAACTCAACCAAACCAAACTCCCAAACACGTCTGTTCCCAAGATGCATGCATTATCTGGAAGGTGGCATTTTGAATTAGAGTGCCTTGTGCAACAGCTTACACAACATGTCCTGCTTCAGCAACAGGTTCTGATGTAAGTATTTGATTGAAAAGGTATCTCTATGGTATTCCAGATGCTGGAGGATATGCCCAATATCAAAGAATTTAAAAACCAAACCCATAGCATGGAAGGTGGTGTTGGAGTAATGACAGGAGTAAAATGAACACATTTTTAAACCTAGCTCTTTGGAGAGTAGTCCAGAAGTAGGGACTGAAGGGTTTAAGATCTGATTAAAAGATTAAAAAATAAAATGGTCTGAGAAAAAAAAAACCCTGTTCTAAAGGCAGCTGGTAGGATTAGAGTTAGAATGAACAGGATAAGATATGATTTGCTAGTTAAGAGCATAAGTGATGAACAAAGGAACACACTTCATCAAAACAGTCTTGTTTCTAACAGGTAAACCATTAGAAATCTTTCAAAACAGTTTTACAAGGGTGGAATGTGTTTGTAAGAACTGCATTTTCTTATTTATTGTGCTTTGCCTTTATGGACTGCATTATCTTTAAAAAAAATGTTCCCCTGAAATTATTGAGTTGGATTAATATAAGCTGCTTTCCCATTCCCTCCACTGACAAGGAACCACTCACTAATTATCACAGGCAACCAGCTTGCCTGGGAGCATTTAAGAAGCTCATCTTTTCAATTCACACTGATTTCTTGAGAAAGGTAAGAAATTCTTTCCTATGAATACTGTACAGTCAATGGAATAGAAAACCCACCTTGTCAGAAAGCCCATGGAATATCAAGTACCTTTTCAAGAATAAGCAGAAGGAGCAGGAATAGGCCTCCATGTTGCCTTTCTTCTTCCTCACAGTGTGTCATTCTCTCCTTAGAGGTTTATAATAGGCAAGATCTATTTTCTGGAGGAAATGCAGAAATACCTTGACAGATGTGTACTTCTGTGTGTAACATTTTCTAAGAGAAATAGAATTTCCAGAGGTTCCAGAGTGATACAGATCCCTAATTCCACATGGCTTAGCGTGGCCTAGTTGTAGTCTCTCCACTGAGATAATAGCAGAAAATATTAGTGGAGAATACATAATGTAGAAAATTGTGGGAAGACGTGAATTGCAGCTGTGCCCTTGAACAAGACAGATAACTTCGAGGGAAAGAAGTGTAGAATGTGGATGTGTGTTGACAACAAGAAGCAGAGGGATTTGTGACCAGTTAGAGAAGGTGCACGAACATAGCTTGTTAGCCAATTATGATGCAAAAAGGAGTGCATGTTATGCGTGTGACATAGATAAAAAGTTTAAAAGGTTGTACTGTGGGATAATAAATGGCTGATGCTTGCCACCATCCTCAGCATCAGTCTTTTGTCTACTGCCAGAAAATCTGGCAATTTTCACGTAAATTTTCCAGGTGAATGCTGCACTTATAAGCTCATCCAATTGGCCTTCAGGGGAATTTTTCTTTTCAAAGATGAGTCCCGAAAGCAGAACAGGAAATGAAAATGTCACAGTGTTAAAGTCAAACCACTTATCACACCATTTGAGGGGGATGCTCAAGTCATATGTTCACGTGCCTGGAGGGCCACCTCCCCTCCTTATCCCACCTCCTCAGCAGTTTCCAGAATCTCCACTGAACCACAGATGGAAGGCTTTATTTCCATGTCCTTTGCCTAAAATCCATCTCTATTAAAGGGTGTTAAGAATTCCTGTGATGTTGCCATTGGCCACAGTATCAATGTGAAGATCCAGGGGTCTCACTAAAAAGTACAATCAAATTACAATCAAGCTAAGATGAAATTAAAAAAGAAATCAACAAGCTAACATAAAATTAACTAGTATTAAATAACACTTAAAATATTACCTATTTTTTCCCCTCTAATTATTGTAAAGCACTCAACTAACATTTTGTTGGGAGCCAAACTTCAGCAAACTCAGTTCATCATTTAGGCAAAATCTGTGGAATAAAAATGCTCTTACTACAATTGCAGTGCTACTTTCTGCATGAGCCAAAGCTGGGCTAATTCTTCTGTGTTGCCAGGCACTGGTAACAGGTTGTAGTCCAGCGCTGGTGTTGGGGCCATGTCACTTTTACGTACATTTTTGTGTGTGTTTTCCTTGGGAGTAAGCAACTTAGAGCCAGCCAGCTACATCACAGTATTACTGCTTCCTCGAATAGAAATATGAAGTTAATTAGTTGTAATTATACAGCTTTCAATAATTTGTAGAATTGAAATGCTTGTGAGGTTGTTCTTTTTTGGTTTTAGTTGTTCTTTTGTTTGGTTGTTTGTAATTTGGGAGTTTAGTTGTTGTTGGGGTTTTGTTGTTTTTTTTTTTTTTAAACACTTTTCCTTCTGCACACTAAGGTGATAAAAACACAAATGAGGGTATTTTTTTCCCAATTGAAATGGAATTTATTTTATACCATGCAAATTTTTGCTGGGCATAACTTCAGAAATCACTATGAGATAGGACTATTTTCAGTGTGTATATATAGGCTTTGACAAATGCCCAAACAAAATGTCAAATGCCTGAAATTTCCTGAATTATTATATTGACTATTTGTAAATAAAAATACTTTTACAGTCCTATATGCTGAAGGTTACAACTCTGAAAATGTCTTCTGGAAAATGGAAAATTCTACTTCTTAAGCGAGCTTGAGGTAGTATGGAGTACTTTGAGTGGAGTGAGAAAGACTTAGATACAGACATGCATTTTTTCTACATGACTTCAATGCTGCTGAAAGTGAGAATGGTTTTGATTGGACGTGGTGCAAGCAACCACTCTGAAATCTGCCCTATGCAGCTCTCCTAATGCACCTCAGTGCTGGCTTGTGGCATCCCTCATGGTTCCAGTTCTGGACCTTGAGCAGAGGCTGCCAACTGTGTTGTGCCGTGCCAAATTACATGGTGGTTTTCAGATACGTACAAACTGTGCCAAAGAAAAATTTATTTTAAAAAATGAATCAGATGTTGAGATGTTGTTAGAAATAAAATAAAACCATTTACACGCTGAGTTTATTTCTAAAGTCTCTTTGATACACAAGTCTAAACAATCCAACTCTTGTTAATGTGCTGGGGTTTGGGTTCTTTTCCAGTTACAAAACACAAAAGCCACCCTTGAGAAGGCTGGGCTGAGAAGAAGTTGGTTAGCTAGTTTGCATAGTAGCAACCTCAGGAAATACATGAAAAGAGCCAAATGTGGAACAACTGATGCAATGGAACAACCTTTTCCAAACTTTTAAGGGTTCCCTTCTTGGAGCTTGTTCTGTTCAGCACACCAAATGACAGAGTGATTCATGTTCCCATGTAAACCACATGTTGCTGGATCCCTCAGTGGGACAGATGTGTGGATGTAAGACAGGAAATTTCCAGTTTTAGGTTCAGCCACTGCCACAGAGCATCAAATCATAACACAAAACATTTTTAACACTGTAAGCGCATACTCTAACTAGATTCTTGTTTCTATTGCTCTGGAACTAGCATTAATGAAACAGAAAAGAAAAAGCCTGGCTGCCATGATATAAGTGTATTTGAGCCCTTCAGGTAGAATTTTTAAAAGTGCTTACACTGGCCTTTCTTTGTCCCTTTGACACCAACAGGAGCAGAAATAAGCCAGTGCAGGCAATGCTGCATTTAACGTGTTGTAGTAGATCTTACACTTCATATGGCCACTTTTTATTTCTCTTTTCTCCTCTCTACTTGGTAGTCCATTTTAATTAGTTTACTCTCCAAACTGGTTAGCCAGGGAAACTCAATGGCTAAAGTCAGTTTTGTTACTTCATCACTATAAAGATTTTATGCTTTTAGGGAGTGTAGGACAAATGGATTCCATTTCAGAAGCTGTCCAAGCATCATGGCGTCATACTGACTAATACAACAAAAATATGTAAGTTCTGTTAACATAAGCATTAAAAAACGCATGATTGGTCAGAGCTGTCTAGTATACAAAATAATCTGAAATCTTACAAATGCAGTGATCTATTTTTACAAGGTTGCTAGCATATCTTGCTTTTAACCCAGCTGGAAGGATCACAGCACCAAACTTTTTTTTGTCTTTTCCTTTTGGTTGTCTGATTGCTTCTCTTCTCATGAAAATTAAAACATACAGAGGTAAAATAAAAAAGGCACTTAAATGCTTTGAAAAGATATAGTTTAAATGCACCTTTTTCTGTAAGTGCAGGTCTGGGCTTTTTTGATGGGATCATAAATAACGAAAGCATATAATGGCAAAATTTGCCCCCATTAAAGCTGATTTAAAATTGAAGGCTCAGATTCTGTTCTTGGTTGTACCAGACCAAGGCTTGGCTGGTACTATTCAGTGACTTTTCACTTGTATCATGCAAGAACACTAGACAATTTGGAATTTTGCACAGAGGGTTGTTTTTTTTTTTTTTTCTCCAAACACTAGCCTTAAAATACATAGAGAATAAGAACTCAAAAAACGTTAACTCTACTGTAACACCAGCCTAATATCTCATTCCTACCTGAGAGAAATTCCGAAATCTTGGAGTTTTTACAGAATTCTGGAAAAAGTTACAGAAGAATTTAATGTTACCAAGGAATTACTATATGCAACAATCCAGTTCTTCAGTGACAAACCAGGCAAACATGTATCACCATCCATGGTATAATTTTCCCAGTTTTTGAAAAATTACCTCATTTAAAGATGGCTGGATTCAGTAAAAAGACCCTGAACTATTGGGATATTCTGATCTCAATTTGTAATGTGGATTGGAACATAATCTTTACTTTGAAAATGAAGGAAATGTGAAGGAGCATAGATTCTGATCCAAGCAGCATGTCTTAGACTCCTCATTGTTCTTTCACCTGTGGATTTCACTGCCAGACACTACCTGTTTTTTCCAAGCAGATATTTAAACAGGGACTTTTGTTCCTCTTTATTTGGATAATTGATGGAACTGCTTGATACCACAACTTTTCTAGAAATCATTTAATGAGAGATATCCTCTCATTTTCTGCATTTTTCTAGCAAAACAGTATACTTTGCAGTGACTGTAGTGTTTTCCTTTATGTATGAATTTTTAATTGCTAAGGCAGATGCAGTAAGCTTTTGTATGTGGAATTATATTACTATCATTAACTTTAATTAACATTAATGGATAAGAACGTCTCCTGCCAAAGCCCTGCAAGGTTCAGTTGTCATGAGAACTACTGTATGTCTGTCTTTTTAATGCAAATGAAATGCTGCTGATGATTATTCCAATTTTTTCAAGAGACTTTTTTTCCTGAACTACAGACATAAAAATGCATTTAACACTGTCTCATCTGCTAAAAGAGTAATATGTAGCACTGTCATGTTTGCCTCTTCCAACATGGAAGATTCTACACCACAGACAACAGCGACCTAGTTACAAGATGTAGTATAGGAAATAAAAGCAAAAATGGAGGAAAGTAATATCACAGGCCACTCTTATTATCAGTGGGTCTTTCTGCAAATAACAGAATTGTTCAACTTCTGACACTAAAATTTTTCATCTATGACAATACAGATGAATTAGGCAGTGTTGATGGAATAGCAAAGCAAAATTATTTTTGAAAAGCATTTCAGGATATGCCCTTCCTCCTTCTCTCCTTTCTTACTTTGCTGAGCTAGTAGATTCAAATGTAAACTAACCAGCAGGTGGTAGCAGTGTTTAAGATTTCTAGGACTGCTATAAAAATCATACAAGTTGCGAATACATAGACAGAGAAAATACTTCAGAGAGTACAGACCACACAGTCAACGCTTCTGCAAGTTCATGGCAAGGTTCTTCCATCTTTATTGATGAGGTATGGACATTTAGTTGACACCTTTAAGACATTTCAAAGATTATGTCATGTGCAGGGTAATAGTCAAATGAGACTAGTAGGTTGTGGGGAGGTTTGTGTGGTTTGTTTTTGTGTTTTTTTGTTAGGTATTTTTTCTGGTTTGGTTTGGGTTTTTTGGCACAAGACGAATTATTAGCCTAGTAATTCAACTTTAGTAATTTCACTGCTGTTTCCTCTGTATCTGTAAAACATAGAAAGGTTTTGACAGTGTTCATGTTAGAGGGGTTTTTTTTTCATATTCACTTCAATTCCAGTACATTTCAGCTTTGTCCTTTTATTTTATTTGGCTTCTTTTATTGCCATCATTAAGCTGAGTGGAAGAAATGCACCCCATGCAGTCATCTCTTTGCAATTCCTTTTGTTATCTAACATAAATAACTGCAAGCAGTATGAGAGGTATGGTTGGTGTAACACACACAAACAATTATTTTAACAGGAGAACTATTGTGATAATAGGATAATTTTCCATCATGATACATGCAGTCTCTGGTAATGGCTGAAAATTTTCTGAAAAATGCCTGACCCAGGTGACTGTTAATGAAAATTTTGTGACATCAACACTGTGGTAAGGTACCTGTACTTGAATAGGTGTCCCTAAATAAATAAGAAATTTTGGTCCACACCAGATAATCACTAAGAACAGCATAGTTGTGTTGAAATTACTGATACATATACTCATGGAATTTCCCAGCTGGTAAATAGAGGCAAAAAGGCACATCTCCCAGACCTCAGTTTTAAGAGGTTACAATTAATACGTTCAAGTTATACTTAAGGGCTTTTCAACAACTGCCCACATTCATGTAGTTACTAACAAGAAGTAAAATATACCAAGTATCAACAACATGTCAGGTGTTGTCTTTTGTATTTAAGGCATAATTGGTGCTCTTCTCCATAACAGGCAACCCAAAGTATCATAAAATGGGAGGGGAAGGCATGAATGATAGGATATAATTATGATAGAAATGGAAAACAACTTACACTGTAAAATAGTTCCAGTAACTTATTTGGTAGTCTGTACTTGTAGTACCCCCTTTGATTTTAGAGGGGAGAAAAAAAAATAAAGAATTAAGCAAGAAGATGGAAAAAACCATGTTTCTGAATCACAAGTTTGAAACAGAGAATGGTTTTACAACAACATACTATATAAAAACAGTCATGGTATACTACTGCAAGAGGTCAGCAGACATAAGGGTCTTGAAACAATTACAGAATCACAGAATCAGAGAACTACAGAATATGCTGAGTTGGAAGGACCCTCAAGGATCATAGAGGTCAGCGCTCAGTCCTGTGCAGGGACATCCCCAAGAATTACACCATGTACCTGAGAGTATTATCTAAACTCTCCTTCAACTCTGTCAGGCTGGTGCTGTGACCACTTCCCTGAGGAGCCTGTTCCAGTGTCCAGTGATTCGTCTGGGTGAAAAACCTTGTTCTAATATCCAGTCTAAACCTCCCCGACACAACTTCGGCCATTCCCTTGGGTCTGTCACTGGTCACCAGAGGAGAGATCAGTGTCTGCTCATCCTCTTCCCCTCACGAGGAAGTTGCAGACTGCAATAAGGTCTCCCCTCAGTCTCATCTTCTCCAGGCTGAACAGGCTGACTCTTATCCAAGTAACCTCAGCCACTCCTCATAGGCTTCCCCTCAAGGCCCTTCACCTTCTTCATGGACATCCTTTGGATGCTGTCTGATAACTTAATGTTTTCTTTTTTTAATATTGTGGCACCCAGAACTGCCCCCAGCTCTGGAGGTGAGGCTGCCCCAGTGCAGAGCAGAGCAGGATAGTCTCCTCCCTTGCCTGGCTGGTGATGCTGTGCCTGATGCACCCAGGACACTCTTGGCTCTCCTGGTTTTGGCTGAGGTCATTTGATCTATAGTGAAGTACCTAGTGACCTCTTTTATCATTTAATGTGTTCTTTTTGTATGGCATATTCACTTATTTATACAAATAGCTTCAACAACATTGATACAGCTGCTCTTCACAGACATTGCATAGAGAATACATCGTTATAAACTATCTGCAATTATTCTGGCATTGAAATAAATATATCATATGATTTCAGAGAGATCCTTTAAATATTCCAGAACAGAATACACATATAGTATGCATTTAATATCATACCTGCCAGAAAGTTTTGTTGGTACAGCAGCATATAGTTCCCATTTGGGGATATGTAGTTTCTCTCTGTGCATTTACATGCTACACCTCTCAAGAAATGAAACAGAGATCTTCTGTCCTTGGTACTTCAGATGTAGTTGCAATGTATAAATCTGATACAGCTGCCAAGAGTTATTCCTCTTGGCAGTGTCAACCACATTTTTGGGAATCCATCTTCCTCTCCACCATTTACTGCTGGTAATTTATGTAAAATGCTTTATTTCTTCAGATTGTGTTCTTTTTTATTTCTATTCATTAAATGCTTTGTAATCAATTGATTTTTGATTCAAGAAACTGCCTAGATGTACGTTGTCAATAATGTTTTCTTTTTCTTGGGTGAATTTAGTTATGAGTAGTACTGGTAAATCTTCTTTTACTCTCTTGTATCTATTAACAGTAGAAAGAATAGAAAACTGCAGTTTGAAAAGTTAAAAAAAGGCTAATAATTAGTGTAGAATTTAGTTAAATATTTGGTTTCACTTACAACTTCACAGGGTGTCTTTAAACTTGTAAATGTATGCAGTGGCTGAACTAAGTAATTCATAAATTATCATGTGTTACCTGCACTAACTTGTTAAGAATTCAAGAGCAAGTAGACAAGAAAATCTTTGCTGATTTTCCCCAGTAAGTAGGTGCAATTCTGTAAACTAGAAATTATAGGGATGTGTCAGCACACCATGTCTGATGTTTTTCATCAGCTTTGCCACACAAGTGCAGAAAGAAACACAAATTTTTTATGGACTGTATTGTTAAGGTTCTTAATATAGTCCTCAAGGGAGCTTTTTCATGTTTATTACATAAAAAGTTTGGTCATTTGATGCTTTCTGCTTTTCAGCTTGTAAATTTCTGGAATGAGAAGTAGGTTTTGACACACGGTCTTTCATTTCCATTTATTTAAGCTAGCATATTTACATAAATTGCAGATGTCTTTCATATCAATACCTACTTCATGAAACTCTTTAACTTGCTAATACTACCTATTACATGAGTAATGTATTACACAAATTAATACAATATTTTCACGTGCACTTTGCAGAAAGAATCATACTAATGACTAGAAATATTCCGTACTTGAACATGATGGTTTATTATCTGTTCAAGTTGTGCCACTGTCCTGGGGTGAGGGGCACAGCCTCATATGTTTTCATAAATATGTTTCACTAGTTTGTAAGCCACTCCGAGTACTCTCATTTTCATCTAGTATAACAGTCTTGTACTTTAGGTAGTGTTGAGAAAACATCTTCCCAAAGGACAGACATCTGCAACAGCTCTCTTAAGTGTTTGGCTAATTCACTATATTTCTATACATCTGTGAAAATACTTAATTTTTTACCTATCAGGAGCCCCCACTGTGAGCATTCCTCTCAGTGTTCTACAGTGACTAAGCAAAAGTTAGAAAGGCCGTACTGACATTCCCTATCGAGCATAAGAACATCTTGTTTGAGGTTTTCTTTTACATTCTTGCCATAGCTCCTTCTTCTGGAAAGGCTGAGTGAATTTCTGTGCAGTGAACATACCAGGTATTGCCAAACTATTTAGTCTATATGATAGCTGTCTTACTAAGGTAAAAGTTAGGACTCGCTTGTTGTTTTAAATACTGAAAAATACTCTTTTTTTTTTTTTTTTCTTTTTTAACCAATTTGCGTGTATGTAAAAGATGATTACCCTCCTGGATGAATGGGATTATTTTGATGCTGAGATACAAGGAGGATAACATGACCTGTTTATTTCACTGATCCATAGGAAAGAAATCCAAGGACATACAGTAACATGAAAAAATTGCAGTGTTTGTCCAACTGACCTGACTTCTCACCAGGCACTGATTATCCTAAGAAAAACAAGCTGTGAATAATCAAATGCCTCGTTTCTGTGATGTAACACCTGGACTTGTTTAAGGAAGGGATGTCATGTTTACAGACAGTCTAAGGAAGCTTATCAGATGCTGCAGGTGGTGCAGTCAGTCTGGGCATGTAATTTTATTTTTATAGGATTGACTTGTGGATGAATCAGCCATAAAAAATTATTTCATATGTTTTATAACTGAGCGCAGTAGAAATGACTGAGTAAAACTCAAGCAGTTGAAACACTTTTAACATGAATTTCGCAAGTTGCTTATTTACTTTTCAGAGTATAAAACTGAGAACTCTGGAAAAGTATCAATCTTCTCTCCAGCAACCACCCACACTGTCCCTCAAGCTCTGGGCTATCATGACCTGTTACTTCACTTCCTTTTGCTGGTATCACCACCTGAATATGATTTACATGTGTAAATTGGCAAAACTTTATCCAGTAATTTAACTCTGTCATTCTCAATAACCTCTCCACTTTCTTGGTTAGATTACTTGCATTGACTGTAATATGGAGTACTAATTAGCAGCAATCAGCTCACGAGCTTGCCCTGTTTTTCCATACATCTGCTGTTGCTTATTGTTAATGTTTGGAAATGCACACATACTCGTCTCTATTGAAAAATGTAACTAATAATTCCAAAACAATGGATAATATTGATAAACAGAATTCTACCAACTAGAAACAAGAACTGAGAGACACATACTATAGTTTGATTTAGCAATACTTTGGTTGACTCCCCGATTTTTTATTTGGTTTTGATGTTGTTTGGGTTTTTTTTCCTGACAGAGCTTAAGTCTAGGGAATGTCTATATACTTGTTGCAAAACAATGGTGTAGGAGGACTACTGGCCCAGGATTTTCATTAGAATGAAAATTAGGAAGAATTATTTTAAAATATCAACACATGTCAATAACAAACTATTTCAATATATTATTTTTAAATGTTTTTTATGTAGTTAATTTATGGCTATGAAAATTATGCAGGCATGTTCACAAATGTTTCTTTCTAATATTTTCTTTTGGGTGGAGGGCTGGAGGATACAATTTTGTTCTACATTACTGTTTCCAGTATATTTTTTTTTCCAACAGTAAATCAATTTCTGCAGCATATGATCTTCCCTAGCGTGCTTAAGCTTTAAGTCAGACTAGAACAGGAAACCACTCTCAATCTTACTTGATAGTAATGATCTGTTCAGCAGAAAGGTTAAATGCCTACCAGATCTATCATAGCCTTTCCCCTTCCAATGAGACATTGCTAATAACTCAATTAAGGGACCTTGCAGATTGTCAAAACTTCCTAAAGTCTTGATTCAACTTCTCTTCAGAAGATCCCATTGAATGGAATAATTTTTATTCCTCCCTGGGTGATCTTGTCCATGATGTATTTTTCTACCTGCCTTGGCTGATGTTTAAGTACACAAACACAAAGAAACACAGCATATAAATATGTATTTACACACATATACACATATATATACATATACATCTACGAACATATAAACATATGGGTATCTGTATACACAGAAATATGTACAAATAAATATATCTCTATCAGAATACATATGAAACTGTTCTAGCTGTCAGAGATTATGAGTTTACAAGTGTTATAGACTCATATAACTAAGTAGTACCATTTAGACCATGACTTCAAATTTATAACTTTATTTTTAGATACTGTTCTCTAGCATGCTTACCCTCTCTATCATTTTGGTTTATAGCTGATAAACATATACAGGGTTTTCCCCCACCCCATTTTCCCCCCTCAAAATCTGAAGAATAGTGGAATAATGTTTTAAAACCATCTGTGAAACTGTGCTCAAGGCAGCTATGTTGACAGTGTGCTAGTAATGACAACTGGCATTTTGGCATTACCCAGTACTGTTTTATTCTGGCTCATGCTTCTCTAGATGTTTGTTATGTCATGTGCAACATTATCAAAGCTTTTCTAGGGAAACCCAATACGTGTGATTAGTTTTGCTCAAGAGGCTATTAGGCTGTTTGAGGAACAAAAGAGATTGCCTTGGTGGGATTTGGTTTTTGATGGAGATTGCAATTTGGCTTGTTCTTGTCTTGTTTTGCTTGAAGAGCTGACATTCATTTACTTGCTTCATATTAACTTGCTCTTTTCCCTTGGCCTTACGCACGTTCAACTCGGGGTTGTGTACATATTCCTGGAGGTCATCTGGTCCAAGCCTACTAATTCAGCAAGACCACCCACACCTAATACAGCACGGCTGCCCCCAGCAAACAACTCAGCAAGGCCAGAGTCAGTTGCTGAAGATAGTACCCTGACAGTTTGTCAGGATCTCTGAGGAGGGAGACTTCACCAACTCCCCGGGAAACCTGTTCCCTTTACAATTATTAAGACAGTTGTGGGAAATATTTGCTTGGCAATAATATATTGAATGAGGATGATCTCATTCTTCACCTGGCAAACAAAATCTGTAAGAGATACCACCTCTACCTTCCTCCTTTTCAGTCATATTTTTTCTTTCCAAATTTAGTTTGCAATTGGAGTTCTGACAGACTTGAAAAGCTGAGTGTGGCATCCATCCTCTTTCCTTCTGCTTAGTGGCAGAATGCAGGTAACTCCAGGGGGGTGAGAAGCCCAGCAGGAGGTTATCTCAGGCGCCTGAAGGCCTGAGACCTCTAACCTTGAATTCATAAAGAGAGGATGTGAAAAGAGAAACAAAGAAATAAAGAGGGACCAAAGTAATGCTTTTACAACTATAAAATCCCATGGAAAATATTCCAAAAGTGGACGTTTCCTACACACACTCTGAAGATGTGTGAAGAGCTTCTCCCCAGAGTCTGGACACAGACTCTGTGGTTACTTTCCTGGGAATTGGGTGAAAGGATTGCAAATTATTCTCCACCACCCATCAGCTGGTAAGATACATGTGGCTCCTAAGTTATATTAATTCTTGCTAGCTGATAATAATAAGAATAGGTACATTTCCATAATTGCAATATAGCTATTCCTATATTTATTCCATAATTGCAGTGTTAGCTATTTTGTAGTTTTTGCAGTTATGCTATTTCTGTGTAAGTTTGTCTTAAGTCTTTATGTCAGTAATTTTCTATGACTAATAAATGGTAATTTATGTCATATTAGACTAACTGGCCATTATCAAAGAACTTTGCAAACAAGACTGAGTCTTGGGGTGTTAGCCACCCTAATAAAAGTTACTGCCTGTTGCTATAAGCCTGAGCAAACAGCAGAAACTCACAAAACTCCTGTCTCCCATGCATGACACTGATATAAAATAATGAAGCTGAGTTATCTTTGGGTCATAACTCTAGCTGGAAGAAAATATGTTGGAACCAGATCTAGAATCCCCAAACTGGTGCTACTGCTGCTGCAAGCAACTCGACTGTTTCATCTGCCTGGTGCCAAGCATTCCATCTGTGGTTGGTGGAGTACATGGAGAACAGCACTTTTTCCTCCTATTTATGTAGAAAATAAGGCTTATCATATGTCCTCAAGAATGGTGTTCTGATCATCAAGCTATAGGGTGTTTTTAAATAGGCTGTTTTCTCTCTAGTTCTATATTCATTAGATAAATTTTGGATATTTAGTCGTGAATGAATGCTCTGAACAACAACTACTCTGAAGTCTTTACTCAGCTATTGTTTATTTTGAATACCTGATCAAATATTTGGCATCATCAAACTAACTGAAGGAGTGTCAAAATACCCTATAATGCACAAATGAAGCTCCTTGTGAGGAAAGGCATCCCAGCTTGCTCTTTCTCCTCTCTATCTCTGCTGCAGAGGTCAGATTTGTAGGTAGTGCTCCCTGACTCCAGTGAAAATCTTCACATGAAGATCATATGTTCTGTGCTGCGAGAAAGAAGAACTGGTCTTAGTAGAGATCAAAGGATGCTAGTAGAAAATGAAACCAACTTGCCTTCTGAAGTTTAGTGCTGTGACATTTAAACCTTACTACTTCAAACATAGCATTAAAAAAAGTAACTTTAGAATTAAATTAAAAAAGAAAGGGCAATAGAAACTGATTTCCTTGAAAAAAATAAATTAAGTGTCCTAGCATTTTTGCTCACTGAAGTCTACTTAGGCAGTTTAAGTGTATGAAATATGCAACATACATACAAGCAGAACATGATTTAGGATTCTGTCATCTGTGCCTGAATGTCTAGACCAGGTATCCTGTTCAGTTCAGCAGCAGGCCAGCTATTACAGTGTACCAAGTACTGTATAACCACTTGGAGCTTGGAGAGATTTCAAAAATGTTAACGGTATTTGCTTTTCTAGTCTGGAAAGCGACCCATTAGCTCTTCACCCACCGTACGTAGACAACAAAACAAGACCATTTCAGGTATAAACTTTAAATCCTCTAGTTATTTCTGTAAGTTGATTTATTTCAGCATAAAAGTATAACTGCAGGAGTTGCTATAAATAGTAATGACTTTTTGTTTCTACTTTGCCTTGGTAGAGTATATGATTAACAATGGGGATTGTTAATATTTATCCCTGGTTCTTTGAATTATTTGTTGTATTATCCCAGGTAAATTATTTTCTCATCTTTCAAAATACATTCCACAACTTTTAACTACTTTTCAGAATATAATACTGATATCTGTAAAAGTATTTGATACCATTGAATAAGCAGTATTAAAAGTAACACAACCTCTTTCTCCATATCAGAATGTTCAGATGCAAATCTGAACATAACTGTATTGAAAACACCTCTCGTTTATCAATAATATTGTATATTTACAATTTCTTAAATCTGGGAAAATAATAAAAAAAGACATTAATTACTTTACTTGGAGCAGACAGCCTTGATGACTTCGTCCCTTTGTCTTCCACTCAGAATTATATTTGTGTCAGTGGAAATTCCACATGTCATTCCAAGATTCAGGAATAAAACTTGCCTTTTAAAAAATATTACCTGGAAAATGTTCATATTATTTAGAGTATTGGGTACCCCTCCCTGCTTTTTCACTAGCTCTGGATTTGTTGATATTTGCCTTTAATTGAATTTATAGGCGTTCAATATCATGCCAGTTGCAAAAATTAGGAAACTAAGCATTGTTTATGTATCAGTTCTGTCAGGAAGTGTCAGGTGAACATTACTCCTCTAATTAAATTATTTGAAATACAGAAATACAGCATAATATCTTGTTTTTCTATGATATTCGCTCTTACATATATAGTGTTGCAGACAGACACATTCTATTCAGCCTGCATTAAAGACAATGTGCATAAATATTAAGAAAAATACATAAATAAAATGGAAATAGTATCACTAAGTAACTTCATAGTGTAAAAGACAGACATAATGTCAATGCCCAATTTTTTAAATTTATAGATAAATATAGTCAAATATGATTAAACTCTGAGAATAGTTGGCCCAATAAAGTTCCTTTCTTTGTTGCAGAACTAAGGTTTTCCAGAGGTAATAAGATTACCAGCCCTTGTATTTGAATTTCTTAAAAGGGAATTCAGTGGTATCAGTCTTAAAAGTGCTAAGATAAAAACATTTCATTTCCAATGCAGCCCTGGAGGCCACACACTCCCTGCCCTGAAGTCTGAAGGGTTCATTTTACTGAAATATAACAGCTTAAATGAGGGAAAGACAATTGCAACATGATCTTTCAGCCCCATAAGAGTGACCACTGTGTTGAAGTAAAAGGCCCATTTGATTACAAGTGTTGCAAAGCTGAAGGCTTAAACATACAGTCGTTTGAGATATGACCCTGGGCCAACATTTCTGATTAAAATAACACAATATGTACAAGGAGTAATTTGGTTTATTCTGACCTGACCCAGAGCAGAAATGGGATCTTTGCAGCAATACAGTGGTGATGTGCTTTCCATCTTAAACTCGCTGCAGAGTCCCAGCATCCTTCAGTCTTCTGCTTGTCAGATGAGATCAACACATCAGAAGTTCTTGTGGCTCTGTGTCTTCCCATCAGAGGTGTGCTGAAAGCACAGGTGGTCAAATTTGACATGTTGACAAAAACCAGAAACTAACATTCAGAGCTGTTTTAATTTTTTTCTATCATTATAAATTTTGCTTTTAGCCACAAAGAAGGTCTGGCAGAAATGGAAACAAAAGTAAATAATTAATCCGAGTGGTCCCACCAGGATAGCATCTTGGCAAAACACAATTAGGTTACAAGGAATGATCAGCTTCTTATATGATTAATTTTAGAACTGCAACATTGGCCTACGTAGGAGATGTTATCAAAATTTTGGATGTGGTAAGATATGAAGTTTTTTATGCAGGGAAAGTGGAATAAATGTTAGGAAAACTGCAAGAAATGTCCCAAAGAAATAATTTCTTATATTTTCTTTATAGGAGATAGTAAGGATAACATTAGAGCTGTCATAAGGATTTCTATGAAAAAAAAATGTGTTAAGCAAAAGATATATCCTCCAATCTGTATGGCATGGCTCTTTTTCTGCCTTACTTGTAAATTTCAGCAGAGATTTAAAAGATTCAGCTTTCAATAACAAAATCATTACCATATAATTGGTTTACAGAATTGCAGAACAAATTAATTTGCTTTACAATAACAAATTAGGTGTATTTGAGAAGTGAAAATATTGTAATGTCAGTTTTTTTATTAAACAATTATTTGTTAATTAAGATGCCAGAAATGCTTAATTTTTATTGCACTAACCTATTTCTTCCATGTGACAGCTAAAGATACTTCAATGATAAATACAACACAATATTAATTTGCTAATTAACCATAAATCACTTATTTAATCTGTTTTGCTGTAATTAAATATCAATATGTAAGAGCTATTCTGTTCTAATAATGGTATCCCATACCAAAGCAAAAATCATTTAAGCTTTTATGTCATTTCAGAGTGACCATACTAATGTTCTACTTGTCATAGTGTCAAAGCAGCTATGAATTCAGGATTAAATTAAATCTCAGTGTGAAAGGGACGAACTTCAATGATTTCAAATGAATTATTCCTGTATCTTTTTGGCCAGCTTCTAGTACCCTTTGCTCACTGTGAAATATCTGTTAAATCCTTGTAACACCTTTGTTGCTTCTTTCCTTTTTTTTGCTGAAAGCACTTTGGCCTGGTACATTGAATTACAACATAAAAGTATTTAGGTATTTATAAAGCTTTTTAGAATTGCTTTGAAAGGTTTGAAAGCTCATGTCACCAATCCATTGGCTATACATGGAAAATATTATAGCCTTGTATTCTTCATCAGTATGTAGTGTCTTTGATGTTCCTACATCCTATCAGAATGTCTGAATTTGAATCCTGAAAATAAGTCCTGTAATGCCTTTAAAATAGATACACAAATAACTGCATATTAAATATAGGAGAATTTAGACAAATGGATAGTGATATCTCTGAAACTGTAGTCTCTGTCACTGTGTGGTATTTCCATTTTATTCTGTGCATTTGATTCTTTATTCTTTATCTGTAGGCATTTTAGAAGAATTAGGACACTAGATAGTATTCTAGGCTAGAAGAATTCTAGAGTTAGATTAGCCCTAGGGTCTCTAGCTTCTAAAGTTCCTTGAAAGTAAGAATATACAGGAACGACCTTCATTGATTGCTTTGTGCCATGAAAACATCGAAGCTAACTAAAATGCTACCTAAAAGCCTATGCTTTGGAAGATTATCAAAGTCTTTTGCAAATATTTGTTTGCCTAAGGAACTTAAGTCTTAATTTAAGAAAAGGCTTTGGCCCAAGAGTTACAGTTGCAGGACAGCTTTCTGAGCATGTGGACTGCTCCTAGCATCACAGAGACACTTATATTAGAGAGAGGCTGCGTCAGGCTCAGCCCTGTTCATGAACTTGCTCTGTTGGACCCAGGCAGAATCCCACAGATATCATCAGAGCTCAGGGAGGCATAAAACCAACTAGCTCAGCAAAGATTTATTTGCAACTGTCAGAGTCTTAGAGGGAGAACGTGCGAATTTTGCTGGATGGTTCATTAATTTTTCGCAGCTTAGGGGGAGACACAATGAATAACAAAACAATTAGTTTCACAGGTCGTAGATCACAACCCCCAGAAAAGGAGACAGTCAGCAGGCTGGGGTACTGTAATAACCCACCAAGGGCTCCCATCATCAGGAGCACAAACTTCCTGTTACATGGCGGGGAGGCATCCGGCTGCACTTGGTAGCAGACATCAATTATTTCAGAAGTTTATTTTGCTGCAGTACAAGGGTGTAGGATTTTACAGAATAATTCATAGGAATGTTAATGGTTGAATTTGCCAGTATTTATCAATGTTGGGATCTACCTTTAGACTGCTGATAATATACCCAGAGATTTCAGTGGATTTGAGACTTTAACAAGATATGACCTTGAGAACAGGTGATCTTTTCCTCTTTTCAATTTTTGAATTGGCAAGTGTGGCAGTGATCCCCATAATTTTCAATTATTGGACTAATTTAAAATGCATCATGGTTTAGTTTTTTCTCATGACAGTGTCAAAATAAGGGCAAAGGTAACCAAGACTATGAAAATAAAATACTCTTTTCTTCTATGCCCAGGAAAATTATTATTTCCTACTGATAGCCTCCCTCAGGAAAGAACAGAGGAAAAGAGGAAACAACAGCTAATCCCATTTTTCCTAGCAGTAGCACACCTGGAAAGCTCTGACCTACACGGCAACCCCTGCTGGGCATGGTAAGACTTCCAGGACCATGGCAGAGAGAGCCATGGATAAAATAGATGGTCAGAAAGGAGATTAAATAAATGGGATTATCTTTAATAGGATCACTCAGTAGGGCAGAAAACTGTGAATGAATACTCCTATGAAAAGCAAACAAGCTGCAAATTAACAATAGGTTGATGTGACAGGGCTAAGGGGAGTGGAAATGAAGTTCATAATTGGGCTATTTGCCTTGCTGGAGCTTAGCTTAATGGAGAGAATTTAATAAATTTTGTCTTTGCCTCTTTAAATATTAGACATAATATGAAGAAGTGGATTTGTTTAAGCTAAGAGAATTTTTACTAAATATGCTTACTATGCAAGACTTAGTAAAATGTGCATTCTTACTGACTTGCCCAAATGTAGAACTGGTATAGAACATGACTTTTTTTTATAGTATCATAGTTTTGTTCTTATGGTAAGAAAAGTTGAAAAATTGCACTTTCAGAATGCTAATCCCAGAAATAGTGTCAGGAGCTTCCAGTTCATTAAAGGACCATACATTTCCTAAACGACTTCCTATTTAAATAGAAGAGTGTAATATCTCCCTATGTTTTTGTTTGGCTTGTTGAACTGCCTTTCTTTCTTTATAGAGATTTAATGGAGGACTATTTCTCAATTCTGCAGGTACCTGGCAGATGATGCCTCCCAGATATAGCCCATGATAAGGCTTCATAGAAAGGAGGGTACAAGGAAGGTTGAAAGGAAGAGGAAATCTTCAATGGGTCTAAGGCTCAGAAATAAGTATGGTACCTTGTATTACTTTTAGGGCAAGGTGTTGCAAGAAAATGTTGAACTGATTAGTTATACAAACAAAAAAATTCTGAGGGACAACATATTTTATATCAGTTTCATTGATAAAGAAGAATTTTAAGCCTAAACTGTATTCTAATTTTAAGTCTAAACTTCTCAAAAATTACTGAGTAGGTGTAAAATGTTGACCAACTACATATTGAATTATCTCTTGCTGGAGAGTAATTTTAATTTTGATGTCATTCCATTTGACAAGCAGTAGAAACTCTTGAGTGTGAATTAGGTTCATTGACAGAATGAGTTCAGAAACTGCTGTCCCTAAACCAGTAATTTTAACACATCCAACATCTGTATTACATTAGATTTAATTCATACAGAATAATTCCAGTCATTTACAGTAAGTATTGAAAGCAATTTAAAACATATGTCTCATAAACTGTCTGCCATAATTGTAGGTTCTTTGCTACAGCACAGATGCTTGTCTTCAGGATGCTAAAGAAAGGGTTTAAGCATGTTTTTGCATTTAATGAAACTCTTAGAAAGTTTCTGTCAGTTCTTAACTTCTATGCATCACATAGAACCAATTTGTCTTGGGATAAGTTATCACAATGACATATAACTAGTTGAGCTGGACAAATGAACTCAGCCCATCCTATGAGAACTGGAAAAAGCTTGTTTTTTTGGTGAATACATCCTTTCGTGACTGTGTCATGCATTCCAATAGCCATGAAAAATTATCTGTAATTCTGTGTATATAATATACATGTGTATTCCTATGACACCTGTCCATGGTAATTCTACAGAATGTGTTATAATGAATTTCTCTGATTGCGTCTTCGATAGATAGCTAGTATATACGACAGGCTATTTGTCTTTATCCCTTTAAATTTTTAATCTAAAAAGTTCATTAAAAATTCTGATTTAATTGTGAGAAGTAGGATTTTCCAATGTTTGTAGTAAAAGCTGCTATCACAAAATATTCACTTGACTGTGTTTCTTTCTTTATCTAGGAAAAAGAAATCTGAGGAATGAGATTGGATATAAACTAGTCGAAAAAGTAGAAGGAAGAGACATGAAGCATGATATTTATACACCTTCTGGGTACTAACTAAGTTGTTTTAATTCTCTTCTTAAGTGGGCAATGGAAAGCCTGGTCTCAGTACTCTAGTCTCTAGGAGAAAATGGCACAATTGTGTTCTTTGTCGTGGAACTGTGGGACAAAAAGGTAAATTATTAAAAAGAGTAATTAGGTTCTTAGGACTTCAGGAAGAATGTGTGGGTGCATATATGTACATATATACAGGTACGTGTGTGTATATATTATAGCTAAACTCACTGTCAGAAAAGACAGATTTTTTCCTGTCGCTTATAGTAGCAGATAAGATACTTAGGTGCTACTAACAATTAATAAGTTAATTGGTAACTACATCGCTAATTAGTCATGATCCTGACAAAAACATAAAACCTTTCACCAAAGTAGAAAGAGGACAGGGGTCACAGACATTTCATATGAAAAATTCACATACAAATTAATGATCATCCTCCTGACCTTCCAAAAACATCTTCCCAAAATCTACGACAAACCTGTCAGGAAACAGGAATCTAAATCAGTAGTCCCCAAGGTACTTGGAAAGGTTGCTGGAAAATTGTTTGAGTTGCCCTTTTCCTGTCCAGTGGTTTCTGTGTAGTCCACATCTAAGTAAATATGTAATCACAACAACATAGAATTATATAAAAATCTGACTCTAGGATAGTAAAGTATTTGGAGACTTTGATAGCCTTGCTCTTTTAGAGCTGAGAGATGTTTGAGAGGGCAAGGAAGAGAAGACAAGCCATTCTGGTTCATTCTGATTCTCAGAACCCTACAAAATATTGTCTAGATGAAATCTGACTCTCATAAAACAATTACAAATCAAGGAATACTCCATTTAATATATATGAGTTAAAAAACTCATATTCAAGGAATACAGTAAAATAAAATTCCAAAGGAAATGCTCATTGGAATTCCTGTCATTTGTACATCTGTACCAGTGAATACAGAAAATTTGATTCTAGATGAAATTCTGTCATTTCACACTTATTTTACTAAGAATAAAATCAGCATATTATGAAGCAACCTACACAATTATGTTCCATTAAGTCAAAATTAATTTCAACCTTGGTGACAATTCATTACCTTCCACATAGACTAAAACTTTGCATCAGCCTCAATGGTTTTCTTTCACTGCTAATGAAATAATATATAAAGTTCTATAGAAATATTTTTATAAGCTTGCTTTTGGCCACATTTACAGAGTGAGTGATATGCAGTATGAGCCCAGATTGAATTCCTGTTACACATTATAAAAGACATCGAGAAGGCAGTTCCTGTCCTGTCCTGTCCTGTCCTGTCCTGTCCTGTCCTGTCCTGTCCTGTCCTGTCCTGTCCTGTCCTGTCCTGTCCTGTCCT
>VZRM01005894.1:2331860-2374532 GCA_013397955.1 Grantiella picta | reverse complement strand
TCTCCTCTCCTCTCCTCTCCCTTTTATTTTTCTGCCTCTTTCTTTTCTATCTCTTGCTTTATATCAAATCTTGCAATGAATTTCTGAGGTACTAGAAAGCTGATAATGAATGTACAGAGATTTGAATAATCAGCCAGTTCCAAGAAAAATATTGGAACAAGTAATCATTGTACTGCACTGTTATCTGAATTCTCCTTTCCAGTTTCTGAGAACAGATTTTACTCTAATGGACTATGGAGACTATGTAAGTCCATATAAATTTGTCCTTTGAACATATATTTTCACAAATATACAGTGTTATATCACAGATACTGTTACTCAGCACAGTTATTCAGCAGATTAGGGAGTACATAAATGTCTCCCTATTTCTTATTTCTAGTCTAGGCCATTTCTTATTTCTAGTCAATATTTTTTTACTGAAAATGACTTTTAGTCTTCAGTTTTCATCTGTATTTTCCAGCGACGAAGTTGATATATCTTGAAGATACCATCTACACGATCAATTTATGAAAGAACAATACACAAGCATAAAAAGTCAGAATAATGGAGAATGTGAGCAGAATTGGATACAGAATGTTTGAATTCTGAGACTTCAAATAACAATATTTCTATTTTTACTTGGGAATACTAATGAAATTTCTTATCTATATATTTTACTTCACAAAGGTAAAATTATTTCTGAATCTACTCCATTTACTGCTATTAGAGGTTTCTTTTGCAATTGGTTCCCATGAGTTTGAGTTGAGATCAAGATGATAGTACTTTGAAGCATTTGTTGATTGAAAAAAAGTGTCTGATTATTTTTTGTTTACTCATCTCCTTAAAAGGCTAATAGGGGCCTTTCTGTAGACAATATATAGAAGAGGTTCGAGTGTCTCTGATTTTTGCCTCTTCATCCTGCAATATTCAGATAAGGTTTTCTGCACTCTCTTTGTCAAGAATGTGTGACTGACACTGATACAGCAGCCCACACATATCTGTAGCTAACTGAGAAGGTGGCAGCCTGTTGAGACAGAAGATTTCTTATATAGAAACTATGTAAAAGTCTTAATCCTTCTTCCTGTAGAGGTCGGTTGGAGTTTTGCATTTGATTTTGTGGAAACCAAATTGGTCCCCAGTTGAACAGAAAACAATCACTCACTGTATAGTGAGAATTTATATCCTGCAAAAAAGTATACATTATTAAAAGGGACTGACATAGGGGTCACTGAGCAATTTTAGTAGCCTACAGATCATTACATTTATTACTCAATTTTTTTTCCTTTTATGCAAGAAAAACTCACAGTGACTTCAGTAAGAGTTTTTCTTACTTAAGGAGTACAGAACTGAGTACTTAGTTGAGAATGAAAGCAACATTAATGACTTCCATATGTTATTGCATAAACCTCATTCATATGTTTTTGATTTAAAAGATTATAAAACAGAAAACAAAAATATTCTGTGTAACTTTTTGTGAGAAGCAGAAATGTTCTGAAGATCACGGATGAGAACAATTGGATTTTAGTTATATATGCAGTAATTGTTTGAACCCTGGAAATCATTTCTACAAAATAGTCTCTTGTTCTTTTTGTTCAGTCTATCTGTCTTACATACTGTTTCCATTCTCTTGTCTTCGCCTTTATTATTTCCAAAAACCCTGTGGGGATATTATGTCAGCACTTCTTGACCTCATGTGGTGAAGTTGTCAATGTTGAATTAAGCATTTTTTTAATAAAACCATACCAATCCCATGCACAGATCTTCCCTGAAATATCCTTGATCATGTAGTGAGGTGAAAATACATAGGAAAATGCTGTAACTGAACTACAGTGAGAATGTGGGAGCTTACAAACAAATTTAACCTTGTTAAATAAATTTTAACTCAATGTATGAATACTGTTCAGCTCCTATTTTTATGCAGAAATCCTTAAGCAGAGACAAAATTCCCTGTCCAAAGATAAGGAATTGCAAACACAGAAAGATTACAATTTGAAATAGAAATAAAACCTTTTACCACTGAATCTGTAAATAATACTAGCAGTATCCTTACGTACTGAAAATAGTAATAGTAGAATTTTTTTCTATTTTTTAAAATAAAATCCACACCAGAATATAATATAACCAGCTCCTGTAAGGACAGTTGTCTGAAGTGGACTTCTACTTTGTTCTTGCTATCTGGAATTTGAAATTACTTGTACTCTCTAGCTTAAGATTCTCTCCATGGCCATTATTTGGGTTCCTCTGCCAGATAGCAGTAGCCAGACAGTATGGAAACAGCCGCAATTTTTGCATTTACTGTATTCAAAAGTTAGCTTGTAATTTACCTGGATGTGAACCATGTAAAATTTTGTAAGCCTTAGATCATAATACAAGCAGTTCATCTTTTTCTTCACATTTATTTAATGAACTGTGCTGTGTTATTCTGTTACTGATGAAGTGAGGGAGAAAGCATGAATATGGTAGTCTTCTAATGAGCTGTGTTCATACCAGACTAGCAGTTTTCAAGCAAACATGCTGTGGCTGGAGATTTAGGTCACTAGGTCAGGAATTACTCTTTTAGAGAAAAAAAAACCTGACACTGACTGACAAGGCTGCAAAATTTAGTGGCATGCGTTGAGGCAGACATGTATAAAACCTGTGAATAATGTGAGCTGAAATGAAATAAAAGGATCAAGGAACTGGAAATATCTCTTGTCCTCTTCCATTGTATAGCTACATTTTTAAGAGCATCGAGCAACACTAGTCAGTAGGATGAGAGGAATAAGCAATCATCATTTCACAATTGTATATATATTAGAGATAAATATAAAACATATAAATATATAGAATAGAACAGAATATATAAATAAATATATGACTGGAAATAGAAAAAAACCTCAGAAGATGTAAATCAGTAAGAAGAATCTCTCACTGAAATGTTATTGTCTTAATGTTGACAGTAAGTGAGCACGGCATTAAAAATTAGAGGTGGGGGTTCATCTTAAACATCTCTTTTGATTGTCCTGCACCCTTGGTTCATCTAAAGCTCCCAGCAAAACAGACTAGTAGCATCTGCCCCATCCAGAAGCAAGAGGTCCTTATAGTCTCTAGGGATACATTCTACTTGCTGACTTTCTACAAGTTTTTGTCTTCTAGGTGGGCACCCAAATTCAATGTAAACCTCTGAGTCTTTTTACAGAAATTCAGTACTGTTTGCTCCACCTAAAAGTAATAGCAGTTGATCACTTTATAAATAGTTGAAAAAATGTGTATGCTCATCCTTGTCCTGCCTACAATGATGTAATTAGTAAATTAAAGGGAAACATTGTGTACAATGTGTTTTCAGGGGTACACTTAAGGGCTGTTTTGAACACGTAGTGTGTTATTGTACTACTAGTGCAAATTACTCTGAGGTATTTCTAGCATGTAGATAAAATGACAACAAAGATCAACTAAAAAGTAGATAACTCGGATCATTATTTTTAAAAAAATTACTCTCCAACCACTATCCCCCAAGCCCTGAGCATTTGTTTTTCTTTTGGTGGCAGAACATTGATCACATCATGTCAAAGACTAAAGAAATACCACTTTGACAAGAAGGATTTAGTTAAAGAGTGCATGTTGTTAACAGAGGTGGTAGTAATAATGTACAGAGTGTAATATATACACTTGGTCTGGCTTCCAGCTGTTTGGCTTCACAGTTATTATGTGCACTGTGACATAAATAAATCTTTCAATAACACAGCAAAACATTTTGGTGTCCCTCAGTCACTCTTTTTGAAGATGAAAGGAAAGTGTCCTTTCACTATTGATTTTGAGGTACTATATAACCTTTATTGGGGAAGTCCTAAAAAATTAGAATAACCAGTGAATTTTGAGGGTGAACTTAGTAGTTCAAGAAAATCCATTTTCCCCTAGATACAAACATACTCATTGTTTAAAAATTCTTAGCTTTCCAGAAGTTAATACAATTTCAAGTCAGTAGTACAATTAATATTATCTGAGAGTCCTCTATTCTGATACTGATTTAAATCTAGGCAAGTATAAGAGAAAATACTGGAAATTCAGCTTTTGGGAAAATTGCCTCAGGTCTCATCAGAAAGATGTCTGCATTTTTCCAATTTTAGTCCTGATTTGTTTCCCCTTTTTTATTTTTTTCTTTATTAATGTCAAATGTTCTCCAAAATGCATTTGATGGAAGTTCTTAAAGGTGGGTGTATGATTTTTGCAATACTTTTGAGGGATCATATATTTAATAGGAAAGTATGTCTACTTCTTGAGCTATTTCTTGTACATGTGTATAAAGACTTTACAATATAACCCAAATCCATGTTTTCATCTACGAAGGACTACACAGGTCCAGAAAAAAAACAAGAAACTGACGCTGGAGGTAAATGCAACGTAACATTTGATTTCTAATACTGTAATGGAAGGGAACCCTGTTCTGGCATTATCGAATCCCACTGGCTACGATACTCTTGTTACTAAAACTCTAGATAGTGGAATACTAAATCAAGTATAAGGACATTCTGAACTTGGTAATGCCTGTAAGACACAGCATTTAATGAACAACACTGACTGAGATTTGAATGTGAAATGGACAAATCGGGCAATGTGTTGAAAGAGCTTGGAATTGAATGTACAAGACCTGATATGCTTAGGCAGATGAGAATCCTGTTTGTGAACATGCATTTAAAGACTGCTGTTTTCATCATAAACACAAGTACAATACACAAACAAGAACTTATCTTGCTAACATCCCGATAATTTTGCCAAGAAATTTAAGAATTATAAGATAACAGAAAATAAGAGACATTATTTAAGGGTCTAAGTATCTCTTCAGTCTGATCTATTATTCTGTGGGCTTCAGCTTGAGATATGAATGCAGAAAAATATAACAAAAGTTAAGCAATGAAAATAATTACAGCCTTTCCCCTTGGTGCTTCATTTCAGCAAATGGTCTGTATGTTGGAACAAGATATAAACACAGTAACTATGCCTGGATAAAATGCAGGGCTCTGTGTGTGCGTGTGTATGCCCTATCATCCAGTAAGGCGAATTTCTTGTTAAGTCATTATTTTTTCCATCTTTGCATCCAGATTTCACTTAGACGAAAGTAATTTCAGAAAAAGTTTTTTTTGGGAGGATAGCCACTAGAGAGTTTGGGTTTAACCAGTCAACCAGAGCAGAGACAATAACTGTTTGGATTTCTCTGTGATATTCTATCCAATTCACTGCTATTTCAACATTCATCTTTCAGCACTACACTTGACTTCATCCTTCTATCTGAGGTGAAGTCGTTTGCCACTAATGTCTTCTTTTCATCACTAAAAATTTTTGTTTGTTTGTTCTGTGTTGCTGTTTATAGTTTTCTTGGTGGGTCTTCTGCAATAGTCTTGTTACACTACCAAAAGTTATTTTCTCAGTTAATGTAATTTAGTTCATGTCTTAGCTGTTTAGTCACATTGTATTGTAAGAAAAAAAAGGTATATGGATGGTCCTGATTTTCAGTCTGGAAAAGCACAAAGTGAGTCCCAAGGTTGTAGGCAGCTACTTTGAAGATAAATAACAAAATAAGAAGACAATAGAACTCTATAAAAGCTCAGAGTTTGTTCAAGTGGGTCTAATTATGGGATTGAGGTACAAAAACTATGTGGCTTTTGTCTTTACAGATGGTCTGAAAAACAGCTTCTCTTGGTCCAGGTACACCTTTTATATTTTGGTTACTTGTGTAAGTCACATCACTGTCACAATGCGTGTGAGAGCTCCAAGGGCTAAATTATATTTCACAAGTGGACTCACTTTATAAAGTGCTAAAATGACTTGCCAAAGACCACAGAGCAAGCGTGGGGCAGAAAAAGAACAGAATATGCATTTCCTACAACCTTGCCCAGTCCTTGAACCCCCGGCTCAGCCTTCTGTTTCATGGTTACTGTCATCACCATGACTTACAAGTCTTCCAATCTGCAGTCAAGCTTAAATGTTTCAGTAATTAAAGCTGCCTAATTTGTAAAAGAAAATCTTGAAGTATTGAAATAAACTTGCAAAGAAGGGGCTTTGGTCAACGGCAAACACCACTTGTATTCACTAATTATTGCTAATTATGCAACTGAACCTCCTTAAAAGGATTTTTCTGACAAAGAAAGCCAAGTGGTGGATATTTGTAATATATAACTTTTCTATAACATATTACATACTGCAGTGTGTGCTCTGCTATAGAAAACTGGGCTCAGAAAAAAAGAAAAATTTCCCCATCCAGGACAAAACATAAAGGCAAAAAAACCATTTCTGATATTGGAGAAGGACATCTTCTCACTTTAAAATTTTTAACTCTGAGTGGATAATTTCACTCATTTTTCATGGGGAAAAACTGATAAAATATTTTAGATATTAAGAAATATAAAAAAACTTGCAGTCTTCTGTAAGGAATTCTGGGAAAAAACCAAAATGACAATGTTTATTACATAATTACATAAGTCTAATTTGCACTTCTCAAGGATTTAACTTCTTTCTTGTCTTCTAGCTAAATCAAAACAAATTAAACCAATAAATTCAGTTTATGCTGAAGAAATCTCATCTAACAATCATGAGTTAGGAGCTTCTGTTTTGAACAGAAGCATTTTTGTCATACATTTTAAATATACAACATTGTTTTCTTAAAATAATAATTCTTTAAAATAATATTTTCTGTATCTTAGAATTGCTGTATTTTAAGGGCTTTTTTGCTTATCGCTAAGGCTTACCTCACTTGTTGGCACTTTTCTTCCCACTGGAAAACTTTGACACGTATATTTATTGCAGTTCACAGTTTTTTTATGTTTCATCTGTCACTATGATCTCCTTACACAAGTGCAGAAATATGCAACAATGAAAAATAATGGCAAGAAAACACTTAGACAAACATTTCTAACACTGCAAGTGAGTTTGATCTGGCATGAGAGATCTGGCATGAAGGTTCAAGTCATAGGGTTAAAATGGGTTCCTTATTTTTTTTCTAAACTCTTTTCCCTTCTTCTCAGTGATATCATGAACCAAAATCTACTAGCAACATAAAACATTATGCCACTGTGTCAGTGAATTTATGTATACCTGTATTCCAGGAACTGCTGCAACTGAGAAAGAAGACACTCTTACTTTGTGAGACCAAACTTCATCAGTATTTTAAAGAATGATGCAACCAAGGTAACTAGTTACAAAAATAATTTTGCATTTTTCACTTTACTAAAATGCATCTTGGACTTCTGGCCAAGACAGATCTGTTAGATTTTGCTTTGGAAGTGTCTACAAGTTATAGTAAGTTTTCACTGAAAACTCAGGTCTGTGGGTCTACTGAATGGGAAGACAGATAAGGCTGCCTTTGCAGTTTTTCTCTGGTGGAAAAGTCGAGGTCACAAACTTTAATCAGCTGTGACAAGTAGAGTTTGAGCATGGATCTTAGCTGCACGTTGCCTGCTTGCAGCTAGTGCAGAGGTCACCTGGCTCCAAGTGAAATGACTTTTTATCTGCTCTTACCTCGTCTTCCACTTTTTTCTAGTACAAATCCAAACAAAGTATCTTAAAGCTGCCTAATTTCATCTGCCTGACTAGAAAGAAACAGAAGTATTAAAAGTTAGAAAGATTTGAAAAAATGGATTAGTAGCAACCATCCTATGCTTTTCATTTAGTGTCCTTTATTTCAGCCCAGACACTTTTGTGAATGCGCTTAGGTAGATGTTAGCAAGTCAGAATAGCTTGAACAGGAAATTTACGAACAAATATGAACTGAAAATTTACAGGCATACCTCTGTTGTAATACTTCCTGGGAAAGCACTTCAGCAGTGCATGAATGTCCTTAGTTCTGAGACACAGTTCTGCATAGGGCACTGCTGCTTTCCATGCTCCCCTCATTCGCCATGAAGATCACTGTTATTGCCCTATATTCCTTCCTCTTCAAGAAGAAGAATATTAACTTCCCCATGGTAAAATACACAAATTTGAAGGATCAGACATAATGGTAGATGGATGAGTGAAGAGCTGAAGACCAAGATGAAACAGCCTTTTAATATTAAAAAAAAAAAAAAAAAAAAAATTCATGTGGCATTAATTGAAAAGCAAACTATACTGATTTTTTTGTGATTTCCACACTGTATCATACTCAATTCCTCTTTCATAAAAAAGCCTATTTTAAAAAGAAATTCTTGCCCAAAAATTAACACAAGCATCTAGACAGCTAGACACTCAGAGATGTACAGTACTGACTCCAGCAGAACTTGTGTGCGTAAACACTGCTGCAGAGCTGAGATGTAGTATTTAGTACTGGAATGGTTAAGGATATACTAGGAATGTCTTGCTGTTGAAGCTGCCTAAATATGTTTGAATTATTAGTGAGTTTGCACAGAAAGCAGGAAGGGTTACTAAAGCATTTCTAACCCTGTTCGAGTTGTTTATCAAGTTCAGCCAAAGTTAAATGTTATGCTCAATGCACTTCAAGTTTTATAGGTGGTATGGGGATAGATACATGTAGAGCTCTGCTACTTTCTGCTTGTATTCAGCAGTTGCTAACCTTCTTTTGCTCATTATCTAAAGCTGGTCTCCATGGGTCTCAACTATTTGGGACACATACATTTAGCAACACCCCTATGTTAATATGGTTCTCCTGAGATCACAGCTGGGACACAGCGTTTCTGTAGCTGCTTATGATTAGATTAAGACTGTTCTCTTTCCAACCTTTACTTCTTATGTCACTGTAGAATCATGAAGCCTGCTTTTGCAACTTGTGCCCACTTAAACGCTGGAAACATCTCAGGGAGATGATGGTTTCCTGTGGGGTTTTTTTTTTTATTTTTTTGTGTATGTTTTTTTAATTGGGTTTTTAATATTTATTTTTAATTACTCCTGCTGTCATTTAAAAACAAAATTACTATAAATATTTTTTTAAAAATCACTCTTATTCCTGAAGGAATTACAAAACAATATGTTCACATGTCCTTTCTCTCGTCCTCATTGTGAAAGAAGAAAGTACGTTTATCACTGCATCCATACTAGAGGGTACCATTTGCTTAAAGCTGCCATCCAAGTTCCCTGCACACCAGCTATATAACTCACTTCAGATGAAATCTGCTCTGCTGCTATAAACTTACTAAGTACTGCATTGTCCTGAATCCACTTATTTTAACTGATGAAAAGGATAAGGTATACCAGATGGACATCTTTATCACTGGATACAAAAGGGTGTGCTGACTAAGGAGTCTGCAGTGGAAAACTCTAATTTCCTGCACTGACACTGCTAGATTTCAAAAAGGATGTCCAGTGCCTGAAAGTGAGGTTTCAGGCCAGTACAGATACAGCCTGGGAGTCCAGAAAACCTCAGATTCCTTTCACAGGAGAGTGTCTCCTATGAGTTTTGATTCTTGAGTTGCTGTGTCTAGATTTGACCCTCCTGTCCAACTAATCTTTCAGACTTTCAACCAGTCTTTCAAACTAATCATGTTCCTCTGCTCCTGCAAGAGGTACACTACTTCCTCTCTGTTAAACCTTTCCTGGTTTCTTTTTGCAGTATTCCTCATGGTTGCCTCCAAAATGAAAAACCCTTGCCTAGTGGTTGGCATAGTGCAACTAGTTTTCTGTCTCCTGGTTAGACAGGGTACACCTGAACATCTGCAAAAATGTACACATGTTGTGTACCGAGTGATAAAATATACTGAGTGCTTTCCGGTGGGGGTCATCTGTGCATCCTGGTAGAGGACAAATCAGGTGTAAGGGTATCAAAAAGTTTTCTGGTACTAAGTGAATTAATGATATTTCCTACTCGGTAAAGAAAAAAATCTTGAATTAATATTGCTTAAATGCATTTAGTGCTTGCGAGGATATTTCTTAGGTGAAGCTTTTAGTTTCATTCTACTTAGTGCTGTCCTTGCTAAAATTCTTCAAAAATTAGTTGTTTTACTTTTCTTGAAAAATCTGGAGAAACACTGTGAAGTTTTGAGGCCTGTACTATTGTGAAAGACTATCAGAATATCACACGTGAAAACACATCTTTGATTTAACAACCACACATCCATTCATTAAGTACCTCGTACAAGTGTTGTAATCATATCTTCTGTCCCTGAGATTCAGCTCAGTGGGAGACCCTGAAACAGAGTCAATGAAGCACGAGTGAGATAGCAAAGCCAGCTGTCGGGAATGCAGCACTCCTCACACGGAGAGCAGCCTGACATCCTTCACCCATACGGGACACACCAGATCAACAGCCCTCAGCTGCTGTCTTAGATCCATAAACAACTGAAGAAAGGCTGAGCTGCTCTCCAGCTCTCCTCGTCTCCCCTTTTTATCACCCAGCTGTGAGTTTTCATGCAGACAGTTTTATTGATGTAGAGTTAGTACTGTTTTTGCAGGACAAAGATCTTAGCGTGTCACAGCCTCCTAATGGGTGATACTTTGCGTTTAGGGATTTTGGTCAAATTCCTTTCTGTGTTCCTCCCTTCTTTCCTTCCCCCTTGTCCATCTTTATGTTTATAACATTCACATTGGAAGAAAAAGTAAGTTATGACATAGTTGCTGGAAACGTGCTTACTCTTCAGGTTTGGTACAGTCATTGCAGGAAAGTGCATGTAATCTATGTAAGGATTTAATATTTAATAGCATGTGTTTATTTTATAACTTTTGCATTATTTTGATATTTTCTGCGTAATGGATGGACACAAATGGTGCATATACAGCATACAGCACTATGTTGAGGGCTTTTTGACACACTGAGTGGCAGCTGATTATTTAAGTAATAAAAAAAATTATGCTCTTCATCCTATTCATTTTTCTGGGATTCACTGGCACTGCAATGTGCAAATAGTCATAAGTATTAAATCACTGAAATAGAGCAGTATGTATTTCTGTGAAGAAGAAATTCACTCCAAAAATTATTAAAAAGTAATTAAAATTTAATCTAATGTACAACAGGGCTAGTCTCACAACGGAGTTTTGCAGGAATTGAATTTGTTAATGATTTTTATTGGTTTTCTGCTGCTCTTCTTTTTTTGATACATTTTTTATTTAATTCTTCAGTACTGCTGAGCACCTTCTCAGCTGGTTTATTTCTGGGTAGGGCTTTAAGGAGGGAGCTTGACATAGCAGAAAGAGCTGGTAGCTGCTCTTGACACTTCTCATGGTGGCCACAGAGATCAGGGTAGGATTCTGAATCTGTAACAGATTAAAAACAAACCTTGTCTACCTGACTGAGCTACCAATTCACATGATTTTCATGTTGCAGCACTTCTTTCTTTGTTTCCTAAAACCCTAGCTAATGACTACCTGTGATGGAATGAAAATTTTAACTCAGACTATAAATTTCTATCCTCTATTTTACCATTAACCATCTATATCTTCTCCTCCACCTCATAAAATTCACTCCAAGATTTGAAATATTATAGGGTGTAAAAAGAAATAATAATTTAAGAACTATTTTTCAAACCCCTGCACTAGCTTATAGCAAGATATTAACTTTATATTACTAATATTTTTAGACCCTTCTCATGAATGTTTTTCTAATCTTAGATTTTAAATATATTATAGCACTGAAAAAATATGGTCACATTGCCCATGTGTATTTAATCTAGTTGATGGTTAGCCCATGAAAGAATGAAGGACTCAGAGAAGAGTGTAAATATTTGTGTCAGTACTATCAGTTTAGCATTGTAAAACTGGTAGAAGACTAGGTGAAAAACAAGTCATCATAATGACATTTTATATCATTAACTGAGTAAGCTGATAATTTTAACAAGTGCAAGTATATTTCACTTAAAATTTTTAATAAATATTTTTAATATTGTCATAAGTGTTGATTTGCTATAGACTGGGAAAACAATTGGAGTTCCTTCAGACTCAGTTTGCATAATAGCTGTACTCCATACAGTGCTTCACTCCATAACTACTTTCACTAAAATCATAGGCTTTAGAGGAAATTTTTCCTATCATTCTCCTAATTTCTTCACTATTGCAGCTGCAGGTGCAGAACTCCTTATAGAGTGACAGTAAATCTGCAAAAAAAAAATGTAGAGGCTTCAGTACAATCTAGAACACCAGGGCCATCTTTGATTATTTAGAAATGCCTTGGTATGAGTATGGTCTTAGACTTCAAATTTAAAAGGAATTATTTCTGTGTGACATAGTTTCTTTTTTTTTCTTTCTACTCATTCTCTCTTTTAATTTTTATACAGTTTTTTAATGATTCCCTATCAGATTAGAGGAGCTCTTTGATCGCTAGGATTTATGGACTGTGCATCTGGTGTTTGCTGAGCAAATTTTGGAAGTAGTAATAAACTGGAAAACATAAAGCTTAATGTCTTTTCTGTATCCTTTCTTTGGGGAGAGGGGAGGAAGGGATGAAGGTGTTCTGCCAAATTCAGAGCAATTGGTTGAATTTGATTGTTGCATGCTAAATTACCGCTCGACTTTTCTTACTTGCCACATCCTGGAATGATTCTTGAATGTTCAGCAGAACAAAAATTTTCAGTCTTATGGATTGTTAGTTTAAAATCTTTTGGGTTTGTTGGCTATTTCTTTTCCTTTTTTTTCTTTCCAGCAGAATTCATCTTGATAAAATTTTTTATCTCCTTATATCTAATAAAAAAAATATTTTGGAAGAGATCTCATCCACCTATCCAAAGCCTTGTAACGTTGCTAACAAGTTTGCTATGTCCTTACAGCTCTTATCTGACTAATTTAGTAATAACCTAAAAATCACTGTGAAGCCAGTGGTCAAAGAAAAGGATGGAAATCAGCTGCCACTTCTCACAGGACCCTGTAGGCTTCAGAAGAGGGCTCTGCTATTCCCCAAAACACCTAAACTGTGAGGTCAATTGTGAGGCTAGGGAAGATTAAAACAGGAAAAAGCTGTGAGAGAGAACGAATGCACCTAATTCCTATTATTTTTATTCTTTTTTTTTTCTTTGCATGTCATCCTTTCCCTCTCTCTGTTCCTTTTTCAAATGTGAGAAATGTAGTACTGTGATCAGAAAACTTAGGTAAATACTACTTCAAAAATGTTTCAGTTCTAAGGCTGAGTGAAGTTTTAGTAAAGAGGCTATGATACTTGGTGTTATGAATTCCCCTCATTAGCATCATGGAAAGCTGTGGAATCTGCTAGAAACCAGCATTCTAATCCATAAAATAAATATTTTTTAGTTCTGTAAGCAATGTTGTGAATGAGAACATATGGCTCAAACAAATGGCAATAATACTCATTTTTTCACCAGGTCATATCAGCATGAAATACATGTTCTGTCATTTGTAACAATAAAGGGATTTGTTTTATTAAAGAGTTGTTTATTCATACACGCTATGCAGCTGCTAATGTCAGTTTATCATTGTGATCTTGTTTTGTTCATTATGTGGCAGCTGGAGGTTTGCTCTCCATCGGCGTTGCAGAGGTCAAAAGAAGTCTTTCTTGTAACTTGAAAGACTATTCCTTAAGAAGACCTTGACATTTTTCAGAACATAGTCTGCTTTGCTAATACCAAACTATTCTACACAGATGTACATTTCAGATACGTTTTCTGATGATGTATTATTTATGTATATATATGAATCTCTATACATATTACTAAATACGGAGATTCCTAATCATTTTGTGTTCTTATTTTCTTGTGGACTCTTAAAAATCTGTCTCATTATCAAACAGAATTTTAGCGTTTGGGTTTTGTTTTAATGCTTTATTAGAATGGTAAAGTGAAGCAGTAGGATCTATTAAATACACGACTAAGCAACTTCATTTGTAGTTTTTATACTAGTTTTTTCGTTATAGATTTGAACTGTAACTGACTGAAACTCACAAACAATTAAAATGTTTCTAATTTCTTTCAGAAAATATCCACTCTGGAGTAATGACTATGTGTGATATCAGTTCCTTTCAAAGCTGGAGACGTAATAAAGTGGTGAAGGATTTATCTAGCTAAATAGGGAAGTGAAAATGAATCAATGTTACTATCCAAATTTCTTTGATAAGAGTCTGTGAATGCTTGTGCATATATACAAAGTAAACACTATTATTTTTAGAGGTTATGTGCAAATGAGAGAGACTTTGGGGTTTTGTTTAGGAAGGAGATAGAACTCCTACAATTTTTTTTCACTCCTCACATTTAGGAAGATCAGGGTTTGACATTTTTCCTTTTTATTTTGCCTCAAGGGCAGGAAGAAATGGAGTGAGACATGTCACAGGTTTGTTTTGTCAAGACAGAAGAAAGCATGTAGTCTGAAGGTGCTCATTTGAGTACAACCTATAATTTCAGTGGAGAAAACAGTGAATTTTCCATTCAGTTATTAAGTAAGGGTTGTTTTACTCCAGAGGGATTCAGAAGCTGACAGGATCAGTTGTTTGAAAGTAAAATTTACACTTCTTTGAAAACCTCACACTAAGTGAGTTTAAGTCTGTATGAACTATTTTGAGATTAATTTTGGTATATACTTGTTAGAATTTCAACAGAATTAAAGCAACACAGGGGAAAGAAGAGGATTTTCTCCTGTGTAAACCTCGATCATCTTCTCTGTCTTTTTGAACTTTGTTCATTCAGCCCATTGGGGCCAAACTCTTACATACTATAACAATTTCCAGCATTTTCCATCTCTTCTGTTTTGGGTTGTTTGATTCTGTTGAGTTCAGTTGTAAGTCCTGGCAAGAGTTTTAAAGATGACCTTTATATTTAAACTGTTATGAGGAATACGTCCTCATGGAATTAAGCACATACATTTCAGTGTAACAGTGTTGACTGAGACACTCCTCATCATCTCCTAAAATCTCTATCTTTGCCCCCAATTTAACTTCTAGAGAGTGAATTAACTTGGTGACCTAATGACTCAGTTTTTTAATAAACTTTTGGATACAATGACATAAACCAGCAAGACAGGCTTATAGCCAATAAAATGGTTTCTTGAGATAAAGTTTATATATCAAAAGCAGCTGGTTTTCAAAGACAAGCTTCTTTCTAATTATTCACTTTATTGGAAATCTAGACAAGAAAACAATATGATATTTTACACAGTAGAATGAAAAAAGACCTAAAATATTAATGTCCTTTATGTTCCAGGACTAGAAAGTAAAAAATTGGTTTCTTAAACTTAATTCATATTTTAAAAACATCATTAAACAATTCAAGTTAATGGTCTTCCAGCTTTAACAGTGTGAGCAAATGATCCTATATTTTCCTTATTGTTACTCTTACTTTTAAAAAAATAATCTATTTTTCTACTTGAGGCACAAAGTTTGCATGAGGACAAGCATAATTTTTGTTCCAGGTTGACATTTATCCCAAGTATGTGACTATAATGATGTAAAACACATAGCAATACATAACTTGGATTAACATTTACAGATCCTTTTTAACAATAAACATATCTTATATTTCCATTATCCCCATTTTTTATTTTTATAAGCATCATTCATTATTCCTTCAATAAGGAAATGGAGGGAACAAACAGTTTCTTTGCTGAACAACATTTCATCTGGAATTCTGAGCATACTTTTTTTTTAACATTGTATTAAGTTGTTTTGTAACAGATGGCTCTAAAATCAGTTGAAGAACATGTATTTGGAGTAAAACTGTTCTTCAAAGAATACAAAAATGTTGTTTTTTTGGACAAATTAATTTACTGTTTTAAAAATACGTACATACTAACATTCATGACAATGATTAATCAAGTTTACATAAGAGTTTTAGTGTAACTGTAGAAGATCAGTCATGTTTATCAATCTTGTGCTAATAGCATTCCTTTGTATTCCAGCTCTTTTATGTCCCTGTCTTACGTCTTTATTCTTGTATACTTCTCACTCATATGGTTTTTTACTCATGAGTGAAAGATTAGCAACGAACCAGACTAAAATACACTCAAGTTCTGTTCCCCTTTTTCTGATTATTTTTTTCTTAGTTGCTATTCAGTTTTAGTTCTTGAGATGGACAAGCTGCAAAAGTCCTGAGATTACTTTTCTGGTTTCTTTACGAAGGAGAAGGGACTTAGCAACTTATCCTTCTGTTTATGCAACACTATTTTGAAACTAGGTATTTCACACTGTGTATGTGTTTCTATATTATATTTTGGCTTTACAGTCAAGAAGTCTACCATTACATTGTCAGATGTCTATGTGCTCTTGAAAGTCCAAGTTCTGTACATTTGACTCTGTGTCCATAATGATGTTCTTAGTGACATAATAGTGTATGTGCACATTTTAAAATTTTTTGATACTGAAATGTAATGCTGAAAAAAACTCATAGTACCTTATTATTCTATTTGCTTGTTGATAGTCTCATATTAACCGACAAAAAAGCCAATAAGCTATTTTTACTGTTTACTTCATGAGGCATCTCTAAATATTTATCCATGTAAACTGCTACTTTTAAATCAGTCTTTTACCAGGTCTGAAATAATTTCATTTGTTTTATACTGCCCTCCTTGAATTAGGTTGACGAAAAAAAAAAGATGTCACTATCAAAGATACTGTACCCATAACAGCATGAGACTTCAAAGGAAATCTGTGTCTTCCATCTCTGACTCAGTGAAGTACATTATATAGTACTGCAGATTTATAATAGTTCTTAGATCTTTTAACTAGATTCATTTTGACTTGGATCATTTCCATTATCATCGAAATACAGAAAAGGGTAGTCAGTAAGTACTTAGTACTGCTCTTAGAAAATGGCCTCAGGAAATTACTATTAATAATATTTTTATACTACCAGTCTGAACTATTAGCATGTGTTATCAAATAATTTCTATTAATTAAAAATCTTAAATGTAAATGCAGCTGCTTGTTACCTGGCTCCTACTGCTAGTATCTCACAACTTACTTGAGAAAAATTTCCCTTTTGTTGTGAAAGGAATTGTAAATTGTAGTATCATTAATACATATAAAAATTATGTGAAATTTGCTGTCTTCAGAAATAGTTTTTTTCAAGGAAAAATGATTTTGTAAATAACTAGGTAAACCCTAAACTGGTAGTCATAACAAACAAATGGAAATAAGAATATGTTTCTAATAGCCATGTTTCCTCAGCACAATTAAAGTAAGAGAAAAAACATTGTAAACAATGTTTGTATCTGCCAAAACATGAGTTCAGAGCAATTATCTTCTTTTATTACAGATGACACCATAAACAACCAAAGCAGCAGTATAACTTTGCTCTTCATATTTGCTTTGTGTGTTAGAAAAGCCGTCAACTACAATGGGGAAAAAAACTCCACCAAACCACAAAAAAACCCAAGTAATAACCAACAGAACAGAATACAGCAAACAGCCTTTATTAAATGAAGAAGGAAATAATTTTAAACTGCTTGGCTTAAAAAATGTATTTAAAAACATTCATTACTGATTCTATATTTCACAAAAACTTGAAGATCTTTTACATTTTAGAACAAAAATACTTAATTTGCTTTGGAATTATATTTAATAGAAGATTTAATGCCTGAAGACAAAAATGGGAAAAGTACTTTAAAAACACAGAAATAGAAAGCTTTATGCACCTTTCCAGACAGGTAAGGCAGCAGCTCACTCTGGCCATACTGAGGCAGGGTGGGGAGGTCAAGCAAGTATGACATGCCTTCAACTAACTTCAGTGTCCCTGTTGTGCATTCCTTACAGCAGCAGCTCAGTATGGAAACAACCCCAGACACTTGGGCCAGAGGCACATGGGCCCAGTTCAATTTGTTAATGCACTCTCTGCTGTAGCTGTGCTGTATCACTGAGTTAACAGATGAGGATGAGAAAGAGATGCTGGCCACAGCAAGAAGAAAAGAAAACAAACAAGAAGTGGCAGATGCCCATGAGCAGCTATAAAACAGTGCTTATTTTCTCAAGTTACAAAACCATTGGAAAACAGTGCTACAGGGCTGCTTGTATTTATCCTCGTTTTATATACAAGAGAGGTCTGAATGGGAAGTACCTGGGAAGTACTCAGTGTGGAAATTATTTTATTCAATAGATAGGCAGAGTGCTATTTCAGAAGACTGGAAGTTACAATCATGTTCTCTGAAGATGTAATTACTGAGTATCTAAGAACTTTACATATTTCTTTTTAGTTTCACTGATTCAAAGTGTAATAACAAATAAACAGGGTCTAAGGACATTGGGCAGTAGTGGCTGGACAGTGGCCAGGCGGAAAGGTGTCTGGGGGTACTGATTGACAGCAGCTGAACATGAGCCAGCAGTGTGCCCAGGGGGACAAAAAGGCCAATGGCATCCTGGCCTATATCAGCAATGGTGTGGCCAGCAGGACCAGGACAGGGATTGTCCCCCTGTATTCAGCACTGGTAAGGTTGCACCTTGAGTGCTGTGTCCAGTTCTGGGCCTCTCAATTCAGGAAAGATGTTCAGATGCCCCTGATGTCGAGTGTCCAGAGAAGGGCAACAGAGCTGGTGAAGGGTCTGGAGCTAAAGTCCTGAGAGGAGTGGCTGAGGGTGCCTGGAGAAAAGAAGGGTTAGAGGGAGACCTTATCACTCCCTACAACTCCCTGAAAGGAGGGTGCAGCCAGGTGGGTGTTGGTCTCTCCTCCCAAATAATGAGCAACAGGACAAGAGGACACAGTCTTAAGCTGTGCAAGGGAGGTTTACGCTGGACACCAGGAAGAAGTTCGTCACAGAACTGCCCAGGGAGGTGGTGGAGTCACCATCCCTGAAGGTGTTTAACGAAAGACTGGATGGGGCACTTGTTGCCATACTCTGGTTGACAGGCTGGCTTCAGGTCACAGGTTTGACTTGATGATCCCAAAGGTCTTTTCCAACCCAGTTGTTTCTGTGATTCATATAGTTCAAACATGTTTAAACTTAGGAATTTACACGCTAATCACGGTCTGTGTATACTGCCAAATGCAAACAAAAACTTTCAGCAGTGCCTTATACAAGACAAAAATCACAGTAAAAAGTTTATAGGTAACTTCTCTCTTAAAATTAGTTATTATTTTTATTCTTTATTTTTACTCCCAGTTTCCAAAACCCACAGTTACAAACGGAGATTAGTTGGTTACAGTAGGGAAGTGTGGCTTGCCAGTGTTTTCCAAATTCCTTTGAATGGCATATGTGTGCACCTGTGTATTTTCAAATAACTGGGATTTCAGCTGTTTGAAAATAGGCACACTTTAATTTCTGGTTGAAAAAAAAGAAAAAAAAACCCAAACCTGTTTTATTTTGGTGTATAGAATCAATGAAAAGAACTGTTGAAATGGTGCATTATGTATCTAGTGTCCTAGTAATCTAGAGGCGATGTGCATGTTAAATCACATGGGAATTGGACTACGGATATCTAATATAGAGCAACAGATAAAAAATACACAGGAGATGGCTTAAATATACCTCAGGTGTACCCATAAAGGGCACAGTGCTGTCTCAGAGAAATCTGTGATTCTATAGACTAACAGACCAGCAAACTAATTTAAGATATTTTGACCCCTTTGCCTATACATTCTCATGAATGTGCATAAGAAATCATATCAAAGGATGTATATCAAAGTAAATGCACTTTGAAGTAAAAGGAAATGATTCATGAAAGTGAATCTGCAAAGTGAATCTGATGAATCACATTTCATCAAATGTGAATACTATAACATATTAAAGGAAAGAAAAATTTCCATGAATTTCCTTACAGGCATCATGGGATGGGACAAAATTTCCAGAGTTCTACCATCTCTCATTGTCAGAAAAGGTAATACAGTTTTCCCTGTAAATTTGAGCAAACACCTGTCTCTTTTGCCCAGACAGAGCTGTGAAACTGCCAAAGGCACAGCCACAAGCTCCAAAATAAGGTGTCCAGATTTTACCCTGTATGCTGCATTTATGGATTCAGTGCCTGCAGCACACTGTTGTGATCTGTCCATGAGGTCTGTGGACAAGGGTGGAACACTTATGGGGCCCAGGGGAATTACTGGAAATTACTGCAAGCTCTTAGTACTCCTGCAAATCCTGCAATAGTTGAAATTGTCTCTCTCTGAAGAAATACTGCTTTTTGCTAAGCCAGCTTCTCCACAGCAGGCTTCAGCACTACCATGCACTATTAAGAGCCCAAGTGTAGACACTGAGGCTCAGTCTGGATTGCTAAATAAGACAGACCAGGGCCCACATTCTGGTTCCAAAGCCAAGTAGCAAAGCCTGGGCTGAGTATACACATCTAAACTCTTCCTGTCTGCAGCTAGATCCCCTAAAACAGGACAGTCACTCTAGAGTCTTCCCAAATGGAGTTGTTTCTGGAGTTTGCTAGCCCTCAAATTATGTTTGAGAAAGCACAAGTTGGTCTCAGACAAGACAGTGCCAGGGAGCATCCTAATTACAAAGCAGTGCAGGAAGGCAACGGAGGGAATTCACGCTGTCTCTGTAATATCTGTAATAACACACACACCTTCTTGCCTTTGGGATCCCTGATATCTTGTGAGGTCCTGGTATATGACTCATTCAAGGCTGGCCCCTACTGAAATCAAGACCCTGTGGAAAGGGCAGGATCTGTGAATTTACTCCTCTGCTACAATGAGTTTCTTTAGATCCATTTGGACCTTAATCTGAACGATTGTCTTGTTAGAAAGGAAAGTAATTTGTGCCTACTGAAACGCAGATATATAATGAAAGAGAATATATTATTTTCCAGTGATAAAGCAGATTTGAATACATTTCTAAAATTTAAATGTCAGTTCTAGAAGTGATCTAGTCACCAGCTTATGTTAGGAATATTTTCCCAGGTAAGCATGATAAAGTAGGCCTCAATCTATTTCTTTAGTAGGTTTGTAACTTCAAATTTCTATAAAATTTCATTAATATTAATGGGACTATTCACATTTTCAAATACTAGATACTAGTCTGTACCTTCAGTATATGCCTCTCTCTACTCTCTCACCATCTTTTGACAGTTTTCCGTCATACTCCAGCAACGGGTGCTGTGCTATTTAAAATATAACTGGAAAATTAAACTCACTCAAGCTTCTCCCCTTTTCTGCCACCCCTTCTGATAATAGAGGAACACTAGGAGAGATTATAAATTGGTATCACAAATTACTGAAATCACAATAATCACATCAATAACAAAGAGTGTACAGAGATATAAAAGAGAGGAGGTGTTTTATCCACAAAAGGGTATTCACCACAGAACAAATGAGAGTTTTCATGGCTTAATGCCTGCATCCCCCTCCACACCAATTCAGTACAAGAGAACCATGAGGAGCTTCATCAAACAACCCCCCTTGGAAGCTAGATCATCCCTGTTGTGGCACAGCATCTCCTCGAACGGCTCCACGTCCTTGGTTTGACTCTGTGCAGCTGCCTCCAGCACCAGCACCACTCCGCTTGGCTCTGCTGGGGCTTGGGCTCTACACAGCTTGGCCCTGTGACACCACCGCTCTCTCCTGCTTCTTTTTCTCAGAGTGGCATCTCGGGCTCACCGTTGCTGTCTTTCAGCACTGAACCACAAAAGTTGTGGTTCAGAGGAACAGGAAAAGGAACTGCCAGTGACAGAGAGGGGCTAGGTCTGCTGTGGTGACCCAATGCCTTCTTCCTGCAGAGAACCAGGCAAAAATGGCCAACTTTCCATTTCCAGGTCCACTTTTTCCCCATGGAAAACTTCATCCCCCAGCAGTGACCTGTGTGGTTTTGAATAGACAGTGCTAAAAGCTCCACTCCCTTGTCTCTGTACCCAGGACAGGTCCATATTTGCATTACAGGTTCTTGACGCTTTAGGTCTAGATAGTCAGTCTCATTCTAAGAAAAAAATATTCTTTTATCCAGGTGTGTTAATTTGTATTCCATGTTCAAGATACATGAGACTTCTCTTCAATTAGGAACACAGGATGTGATCTGAAAGTTATAAGCAAAACTCACAAAATATCAGATCAGATAAACAGTGAATGCTGTACAGACATTTTTTGCAAAAATTTGAGACATTCATAAATATTTCTGTTAGAGAATAAAACCACGACATGCAACAGAGAATTTATATGGGACAACAGTCTGAGCAGGTCTAATAAAATTAACCTTGCTTCAACAAGAGACATGCTACTGCCATGAACTGGTTTGTAAGCATTTATAAATAACAGCCACTTTCAGTTGTTGTAGTTATTGGTGCTGATTTCTTGTAAGTGGACATTGTGCAAAGCAAAGGCACTCCTTTTCAGCCAAAAATCATGGGTTTATACAGCACTGAATGAATTTTTACTCTTCTCATTTTGCTTATTGAAATCTTCCTCCAAATAACATGTAGTGTAGGTATTTCTTTTCCTCATCTTGAGGACTGCTTAACATTTTGCGACATTAAAAATATCTCTAGGCACATTTTTAGCCTGGTTTCCTGAGGAAACAAGGCTTAGGCAGTCATGCTGTCAGTGTGTCTGTGTTTCTCTCACTTGTACCCTGGAGTGCCTTGGACAGCTTCAACAAAATTTGACAGACATTGAGTTTTCAGAGATATTAAGCTCTTTCAACCAGCCTGCACAAAATATTGCCCTGGGGCCTCATTCAGGCTCCAGAGCTGTTTGTTTGATCCGCCAGAGTTGAGTTGTTCTGTTTAGGCTCACCCAGCAGCCAAGAAATAGCAACTAGCCAGGATGTAAACTCACAGAGAGCTGCTGGTCAGTTGGCACGGCTGCATTTTCACAAAGCCACAGTGCGTGATACTTCTTGCTGAGCTGTCAGGTCAAGAAAAAATTGATAGGGACCTGACAGGTTGCGGGCAGACTCATGCAGGAGTATGGACATGGCTCCGTAGAACCGCAACACACTGGGATTCAAGCATTCCATAAAATAAATACTAAGAAAGAACCCCAAAACTAAATCAACCCAATAAAGACACCTCTATAATTTTATGTCATAGAACTACTTAAGTGATAAAATAAAACACAGGGTTCAACACTCACCACCATCCAAATGTGTGCATAACACATCTGTTAGGAAGCACCCAGTATCTGAAAGCTGCAGAAACAGATATGCACATGCAGAACACATGTGAGCATGTGTGTGCACGTAGATATATAAGCATACTTCCATGTGAAAGCACTCATCTTTGCATCTTCATGAGCTGATGGACATAGTCAACATAAAAACCCTCAGATTCTGTGGTCTTGGTATTTCCAGCACATTTTGGTATCAGGAGACCCAGTTGCTACTCTGCTAGATGGTGGAGTACAGATTTTGGCCAGTAAGATTAGGGTCAGCTCTACCAATTTTAATCAAGCTTACTGATTTGGCTTTTGTAAATAAAATTTCTGGATAAATTATGTTGTTTGTCACTAGCAGGGCTCATATTACATAATTACACTGTGAGCAGCAAATAAGCTTCACAAGGGCAATGGTAGAACAGGAACTTTCTAGTAGTTCTAGAAAGCAGCTTTGTGTCAGAAAAAAAAAAGTCAGAAACTATTTCACAAATTTCTTTTATTGCCAAAAATGTATTTCAAAATGTGCTAACCATTTGCCTTTGCTCTTTACCATGAACTGCTATCTGTCTTCGGTTAAGAACAAAGTAATTTTAGCCAAATTATTAAGGCAGCAATTCAATATTTTTGTATAATTTAATGAAAAATGTGTATTAAAAATTAACAACAAAATTGAATCAAAAACCTCAACATTTGAAGGGCATAACAGAGTGGACAGCAAATGTCCTGTAAGTAACGCCAGCAGGCAGGAAATAACACAGATTAAATTCAAAGCAGCATTCGTGTCTTTAGTCTCTCCAAGAATGCTAGTATAAATCCAGCTGGCACCTCAGGTAGCTTCTCCAGCCACATCTGCCTGACGCATTTGGCTGTGTGTGATACTTCTTTTCTTTTCTTTTCTTTCTTTTTTTTTTTAATATATTTTCTTAAGGAAAGGTCTAACTGCTAGGAAAAGCATAATTCATTTATTTCAGAATTTCATGGAACAGATAATTCACCACGTGGCAACTTCTCATCAGGTTTTTCCTACTGTTGCATTGCTGAGCAGGAACAAATGAACAGCTACGGCTGCCATGCTTCATATTATTTAGAGAGGCATGGATGTATTTCCATCACATGCTTGTGGTTTTCCTTTTGCTGCACAATGCCCAGTCATGAGCTTGAAGAAATACTAAATTCTTGCTGTTGCACCCAGAAAGCCCTGAACCAAAGACAGAAGTATATCAGCAAGAAAATAGGTGTTCAGTCTGATTACCCAAAGTGCTAGTTGGTTAGCATCATGTTAGTCCAAAATGTTTTTACAATATTCTGGAAATCATTTTACATCAAAAATTATTTGGCCAGATCTCACCTTCATTTAATTCTGTTGAATTCTGGCTTAAAATCAGGAAGGATTTGGATAACTGGCTAGGAAAGGATCATAGCCTCAAAATGTGAATCAAAACTTTCAAAAGCCTTTAAATTGGAAGCAGAGTCTTCTTACAAGCTGTCTTTCTTTGTAACAATGGGACAACATGGTATTATGGAATGTAAACGCTTGGTATTTCAGTTACATGGTTTTTAGCTCATGAAAGTACAAAATATTTCTTACTTGAAATAAATGTCTTTTGTATATCTCCATGTATATGATGCAGTCATTCTGCAAAATTGTATATAAATTCACAGTTAGTTCAGATTTGCGTTAGAAGTGTTATGTGAAACCTCAAAATGACAATAATCTGTTGCACAAAAAAAGAAAGAAAAAAAAAGTAAAAAGTGCATTATTCAATCTCTTTCTTTATGGCTGCACAGCATCAAGCAAACAACTAGCTCTCAATAAACTGTAAGAAATAAGAAATAAGCACAAGAGAGTATATCTGAAATAATCCCAAAGAATTAAGGCCAAGTAATTACAGCTACTTAGATATGTTGACTATAAAGAAGTGTTTTTCTTGAGGGAGCTTGAGGTTAACCATATGGCATACTGACCTAATCTTCAAAGGTACAAGAATGGGAGGCTTTAGATGAAGCATGGCGTTGCTATCTAATTCTGTGACACAGAAGAATTATTTATGTTGCTCTGTAGATAATTTGGTAGCCTTTATTAATAAAGTAGCTGTGTAAATTCATATTATGGCCAACAGTCAAGCATAATGTTTTAGGATACAAAGTGAAGAGTGATAGAGCCAGCAAACCAAGTTGCCTGTGTGAAACACTGATTCACTGCAGTATGAATCATCTGTGTCTAAAGGCAGAAATTGTTTTATTTGTGTTTCGTATTGTGTCAATATTTCCATGGCAAATCATTGTTTTCAGGGCTTCTATCCACGGAAAATAGATTTTTAATTAAAACTGGTACACAAAATACCACACCAACAGTACCAATGTTAATTACTGGAAGTTGTAAGTGCTTTCCCATGAAAAAGACATTTGGGTAATTTGTTTATATTTTTGAAGACAAAATTGATTTTGAAATGAATATTTGACCCATATTTATATTTTGTGAGCTTCAGAGGAAAAATCTGTGAATTTTACTGGCTCTCATTTTTTAAAATTTTACATTATTGTCCATTTTTTCCATTACCTATTCTTAGAATCCTTACCAATTTGTACCACAGGCATTTTTGTTTCAGGATTTGTTTAGTCACAGGTGTAAACCCAGTTGACCTCTGAGGGCCTGATTCTCTAGCAAAACAATAGCAGAATTTTAACTCCCAGTGTGTTCCCTCTAATGGACTTACATTTATGGTTTATTTCCTAAATATTTCATAACAGGTAAGATGAAAATTTGGGCTATAAGTATAAATGTTTTTAGTTCACAGGTTTTAACATAAACTTCATGATCAGAGCAAAATATTTCCAAGTAATGACAGTACATGAATAACTAGATTTCCCAAACAGACAGTATGAACCCAAGAGTCATTGATTTCTGGCTGGCATTTGACAGGGATACTTAAAACTTCAAGTGTGACAAACTCTGACCTCATCAGCAAAGTTATAGAAATGGAAGTGGAGGAGATTTTTTTCTGTCCAGTTTGAGAGATGGATAAATTGGACACTTCTATGTAAGCCTGTGTATTAAACATCAGTAAGATATCTGCATAATTTGGAAATTTCCCACCATGGAAATTATTTTTTAAAACTCCTTTTCTCCACATTTCAGTGCTTTGGGCTTTGTATGCATGTATTTCACTACCAAGCACCTACCTTGAAATAAGTAAGGCTGTCTGACAGAGTTTTGTGAAGGGGGAGTAATGTAATATGTGGCCACAAAGACTAATAATAGTAGGGCATCATTATGCTTTCTGTAAAGCTTATTTATCCTAGAACAGTCTATCTTGGGAACCACTGAAATGTTTTGCTCTAATTAAATGTGGGGTTGTTTTTTGGGTTGTTTTTGGCACAATGCAAAACAGCTAGGTCAAGTTATAAAAATTTTGCTAAGGAGAACTTTTACCTCTGAAGATGTTATGGAGAATAGACACTTCTTGCTTTCTCAGATTTAAGGAATTATCTTTTCATTCACGATTGTATCTATTGTTAAGGTAAATAAAATTACCATCTCATGATTATCACAATGTCCAATGAAATGAATAACACAAGTTATCATTAAAGTGTGTTTAGGACAGCAAATGTAAACTCTATTAAGTATTCAATAAAACAACAAAGCAGAAACATAATGCTGTTCAATAAGTACTAAGGACAGAAGATGATGATGATGATTATGACAATGACAGCGATGATTATTAATTATTATTATTATTATTATCTAAAACCTTCTTAGAAATTTCTTCCACTGAGGTCAATACTACAACACTCACTGTCTTAATATTAAGAGCCTTAACCCCCCACCTCCATGCCCCCCTATTTTTAGGTTTTGTTAAAGGACAACTCAGAACGGCTACACAACTGTGATGACTTGCCTTTGACACCACGTGTTACTCATGCAGTAATCTTCTGTAACTTGTCTCAAGAGAGTTGGAAAAATTGTTTTTAATGTCAAGAAAAAAATTATTTACTACTACCACAATGTATTCAGGTCTCAAATTTGCAAAGAAGATAAAGAATTTCTTCTAAAAAGTCTTTTTCTGCATAAAGTAAATGTGGTGAACCTCTACTACCACTTCTTATTTTTGTGGAAGAAATCTTGTCTTCCTGGCTTTTTATTTTTCTTTTCTCTATTCTGGCCTAAATTTAATAGTATGAGTTTAGATTTTAACCTGAAAGTCCTCAGGGGAGAAAATGGAAGAAATCATCACCTTTCCACATCTTGGGGTGGAAGGTTGCTGACAACAGTGCACCAGCCTACACAAAATAGGAGTGAGAAACAGATGGGAATAAAGATCATAATCTTGTTTTCTTCTCCATATGACTCAGAAGAACAATTCCTTGTGTGGGTGATATGTACTCCATATGAATGGATGTGACATTTCCATTTTGCCTTTGCAGCTCAGCAGTAAGAGCTATGCATATGTCACAATTCTTCTGACTCCAAGAAAGAGGTGGTCGGGATAAAGGCGAACAGTTAAAGGTCTTGGGTTTCCTGTGGTATACCCACATCCCCACTGTGGATACTATAAGAAAATATTTCACACCTGCTGTTGTCTTTGCTTTTTCAAAAGGGTAAAATTTTCTCTGAAGTGTCAGTGGATTCATTATCTCTGGCACGGATTATCGGAGTGCATCTGCAGGGGGAGGTTTTTCTGTAAGACTTTAGCAAAAGTCTTGCAAGAGGACACTCACGCTCAGTGGGAGTTCCCTCCAACCCTTTATTGTCTCATTAGATTATTTCACTCTTGAAGATTCCAAGTGGAACTTTAGCTAATGCCTAGAGAGAGTTTAGCTATAATACTTTACCCGCTGCACTCTGTGGCAAGGCAGGACTGCATGAGCTCTCAGTGTGCTGCAATGTAGCAGGATTTTTTTTGGAGTAACTGCTTATTTTAGAAGCTGACCACCAATAGAAAACACCCTCAAAGGTATGCATATTTCCTGCCATCCACAGATGTTGCATTCAGAAATTTGTCTATAGCTTGCATGTGGTTCTTTGGTCAAAATTAAAAGAGTTTTATACTATATCCATAAAAAAACCAACTTTTATTAAGATTACAAAGCTATTACAGATGTCAAGGAGCCGAAGCTGTCTGCTCAGCTGGAAGCCAGGTATTCAATAGCATCAGACCCTGTGATGTGGCTTACAGTGCATGAAAGGATATATGTGGACGATGATTCATAATGTCAGCCTGACAAGGCTCTTGAATCAGCTGAGATACATGAACGACTAAATACCTCCTGCTTGTATGTTGCTAGGAGAGGTCTGTTACATAAATGTGTACCTATTAAAGCATTTAGTAACATCTCTAACCTTAGAGATAGCCAAAGCCTGTCTGGGCACAGCCTTGAACAATCTGTTCCATCTCCCAGTTTTGAGCAGGGCTGTTGGACTAGTTGATCTCCACAGATCCCTTCCAGTCTCAACCACTCTGTGATCCTCAATAGTAACATCTGTATGATAATGTGCAAAGTCCAGTTAAGTTGGATGCCTTTCCTTCCTCAGCCATATTCCAATTGCTGATTAATCTCATTTAAGATGCTTACAAGAGTAAGAAAATAAAAAATAATTCAACTCCTACTTTTTTCCCCTTTTTATAGTTCTGACTCCAGAAGAAAACAAACTAGAAATTGCTTTTCTCCAAAGAAGTTAAAATGCTTTTTTTTTCCTTTTTACCATTTAATGTAATTAACTTCATGTCAGTAGACTGATAATTTTATTAGTTATAATTCAAATAACTTCTCTGTATTGCCATGCTTCTACAGAGAGAGTTCAGTAGCAGAATTAGCTGATTCGTGTTTCATAGCAAGCCATACTTTCACTTGAGCCACTGGGAGTTGTCTTTAGATCCTTGTCAATCTTGAAATAGGAGATGAAAAATGATAACTCTTTTTCATCCTTGAAGTGCCAGTACTAAAATCTCAACACAAAAAGCTCCTGAGACATGAAATTTCATAGTTGTGTTTTTTTCTGGGTGAAAAACATAGTGGTGGTCATTCTGGCTTTTTAATAATTATCTCATTTTGAGCTCAGTGCAGCTGGTTTCATAGTAATTAAAGTACTGGGGCTACAAATTCAATACAGAGACCATAGACAAAATAAAATTGAACACTCAATTGCATGAGGTAGTTTGTGTATTGTGGTTCCTAACATTTGGTTTTTTCTTGGTTTTTCTGATCCAAATGGCATGTAGGTTTGTCTTCTAAAGATTACTTTTTCAAGCTGTGAGTTTGGAGATTTGCACGTTTGTATTTTACTTATGAAGAGCATCACATTGTGGAAAGATATTGGTATAAATATTGTAGGCAATCGAGTTGGATAAACTATCATAAAAAAGAATCCAAATGGCCAGTTTCATATGTGTACCTGTTTTTGTTCTTTGATTTTTGGGATTTTTAAAAAAACTTTAGTTATTGGTCTTTTAGGTTTTTAAAACCATTTCATTTTATTTATGCAGATTTTTTTGCCATGCAAGGGTTAAAACAGAAACCACACAGACATTGACTATGGAGTCTCCCCCACCCTGCATCCATTAGAAGACTTTGAATTCAATTGATGTCTGCAATTCTCCTTCCATTACAAAGTAATGTCAAAATCTCTGCAAAGACTGTGCCCTGTTTAATGTCTTATTTGTCATCTAGTTAAATCCTACTGTTTGACATTTAGAATTATCTCTAATAGCTTTGCCACTTTCCTATGATCTTCGTCCCCATTTGGCATAGCTGTTGTATAATCTTTACTAAAATAGTATGCCTAAAACCAAATAACATATATGTTACATAGATTTTGAAACTGTAAAAGGCTATATAAACATCAAGTCCATGGAGATCCAGTCGTTATTTCAAGTGTAAAGAAAAGAAAACAGATGTCATACTCAAAACTTAAACTACCTTAATCAAAACCAGAAAAGATTAAAAGAAGAGAGAAACTAGTGGGTGCTGTTACTCTTATTACAATCAGCTTCGAGATTACTTCCCATAGCTCTTCTCTTTTAAAAATGGAATTTCAAAACCAGCTGCGACATCCTGAAGTCTTTCCTTTTCCAGACTGAACAAACCCAGTTCTCTTAGCCTTTCCTCATAAGAGAGGTTCTCCAACCCTCTGATCATCTCTGTGTCTCTCCTCTGGACTCACTCCACCAGGTCCATGTCCTTCCTGTGCTGAGGACCCCAGAGCTGGATGCAGCACTCCGGGTGAAGTCTCACCAGAGCAGAGTAGAGGGAGAGAATCTGCAGCCCTTCCTTTGTCCACTGATGGAGTCACTCCATCATAGAAGGCCACTGGGTTGGTCAGGCAGGACTTGTCCTTGGTGAAGCCATCCTGACTGTCTTGAATCACCTCTCAGTCCTTCATGTGCCTTAGGACGGCTTCTACATCTTGTAAGTAGAAATAATTTTCACTAATATTTAATTATTAATATTAATAAAGGGAATAATTCCCACTACACTTCAGGCTTGACTGTACAGTAGTAACATTAATCTGATATTCAGACTAAACTTCCAGCTTTGAGACCAGTCATTTAAATTATATGCTGCTTTACTCTGCAAATTAGATCATTACATTTCTTAGGCTCAAACTTCACTATTTAAATGGAGAGTTAACTTTTTTTTTGGTCAGAATTTATTTTGTTTGCAATTTTCCAGAAGCAATTGGCACACAAATCCATTGCTACTTTCTTCAGGGAGCAAAGTTGAATGAGATGTACCCTTCTGCATCCCTAGCCTCCAAATGGTGCTTCTGATTCTCTGCCCCAGTATACCAAGTCCTTTTTTGCACCTCTGCAACTCTCTGTGGAATAGCATTGCAAATAAAGTCAATGAAATTATCTCTGTTTGAAGTGCAGCATGTAAAACTTGAAAGAGTCATCAATTAGCAAGCTTCACTACAGTGGTGGTGAGGGATTCAGCATCAGGGGAATTCTGGCTTCTTGCTGTTGTTTGCACCAGGAGAAGCTCTCCACATTGGGGATTGTATCTACTGGCATTGCAATGTACAAACATGGTGGTAAAGCATTCACTGCAACTCAATTACTCAGTCAAAACAGTGGAGAAGTACATTTTCCTATTTTTAGACAGGAAACAGGAAACAGGAGAGGCCAGAAAAGAGGACATAAATATATATCATAATACCTCAAACTGGTTATTCTGACATATATAAGGAAAGTCATGTCCATAATACCTGTTGCACCCTTCCATGGGTGCAACCATTTACAGCTAGCAGGACGACAAGGCCTTCTGAATGGCAGATATTGCCCCCTGAATCATAGTGAGATGCTTACACCAAAATGGCTAGAAACAGCACAACATGTCTGTGACTGCATTCGTTCAAATAATCCTGGCATTTCTTTTCCCAGCTGAAATCTCCTGTTGACTAGCTTGTCAACGAAGGTAGAACTTAAACACTGATGTCTGCGGAAACAAGTTTCCATAACTTGACATTTTCCTCAGGTCCTGGTGTTTGTGGCACAGTTCTCTGCCACACATCCTGGTACAGAGATTTGTAATTTTATTTCAGCTCTTACTGACAGCAGTCACTGATGTTAAACACAAAGTCTGCTCCCAGATAGCCTGAAAACCAAGCCAAACCGTCAAGTCAAGAGGATGACCATACTGATGGTGACAGACTCTGCATCACAGACAAGCATAGGGTAAAACCACCCCACCACCATGCTAGAAGAGAATGAACACAAGCGAGCAGGGCCATAGGTCAAAATTTTGTGGCAAATGCTGCATAAATACCTAGTTATAAGCTCCAGCTAATGAATTCAAAATACATCTACTCCAGATTCAGTTTACATTACCCAATGATCAAACTGTGCAAATATCTGATATCAGAGACCACCAGATATTTTTAAGAGCTGGGAGGGAGAAGGCTGTAATGCATTTTCCATTTCTTAGTTTCAGTGTTTAAAGCAATTTTTAGCAAACTTTTGAAAACTTCTGAAGAATATAAGTGAAGAAAATTATCTTCAATGGCCTGCTAAACTGTGGTGACTTGAGCAGTGTAGAAGTCTGTGCATGACTACAAGCACTCTGAAGAATCTATTTTTAGTGGTACTGTGGTATGGAAGGTGGACAGGTTTCTTTGTTTTGAATCAAATACTGTATATGGAGATAAAGAACAGTAAAAGAATAGCTGGAAATAGATGTAAATCTTCAAACTTCCTGAGAACTGATCAAAAACCTAAAGGACAAAAGAGAATCATAAACTGAGAAAGAAAATATGAATGAACACATTCTCTCCATTAGAGCTAAGAATGCTGCAATTATGTTGGGGTTCAATCCAGGACACGTCATGTTAGTTGGAGAAATAGCTGTATGTAAGAGAGAAGCAAATGTAGCTACTGCTCACCATTTTTCAAAATTTGTTTTGTATCCCTGGTCACTGATATTTGTATTCATGGTACAATACAGTAGGAAAAGTACCATGAAATATTTAGAGAAGTTTTTCCTACGGAAATACCTTTGATCAAGGTGGCACAAGGTAGCACAAGTTTATTGTAAAATTATTGAAAGAATATAGTTACTACTCAGAACATTATCTTGACTCTGAAAAACACAAAGTGCAAACAAATCACCATTATATTCTGTACAGACTACCAGAAACTGTATGGAAACACATTGTTTCCTATATAGACACAGTTTGTAAAATAACAAACCTGTGTGGCACGATTTACTCAAATGCCTTCACTTTCTGTGTCTTAAAGATGAGTTTGTGATACTTAAAGTCTCTGTTACATGGTGTTTGGCACAGGATTGGAAAACGCATTGTAGAGTTGAGATTTGGGTTTCTTTCTTTAAAAAAAAAAAAAAAAAAAAGCTAAACTACCTGCTCAAGTTCCCTTCTGAAACAGAAGAAATTCCAGCCTGAGATCCCTACATGATTGCAGTTGGCTGGCAAGGCAGCCTGAGGTAGACTTGGTCTCTGTGTACCCCATAGCTTCAGCTCCATTCAGATGCACAGCAAAAACCAGGGAGTGTTCCAGAAATTACAGTGCCTAAAGTATCCAAAGGGAAATGCAATCTACCACCAAGACCTGAAAGCCTTTGCATTAATTTCTGTATTGGAGAGAAAAACACTAATCTCCTAGTGACTCATATATGACTGACTGTCACAGAGCTAGAAATCTACCTAAAATTTACCAGCACTGAGAACTTTTGACAAATCGTTCACCCGACCTCTGAAAAAATCAGAGTAATCAAACCTAGCTATGCTTTATGTAGCCTTTTTCTTAACAGATGGAAAATTGCCTTCTCTGAAGGGATGCTAATGGCTTCAGGCTAGCAGGACACCAGTTTGCCATTACAGTTAGCACGAGGGAAAAGCAGAACAGAACAAAAAAGTCCAGCAGCAGCTCTAAATCTGGTTGGGACATGTAATTTCTTCAGATTCCCTCACTCTTGAATTAATCCAAGAATTGCTCTAATATCACAGGTGTTCAGCCATCCCCGGCATCTCTGATTGCCTTATTCCCATTAGCTCCATTGACAGAGTAATGAAATACCTTTGGTTTAGAGTGTAAGTGCAAGCATTAGGACCCCACTCGTGTCCTTTCCTTCAGTATCTTTGTTTTGCTGGAAGTAATTCTGTTCACCACAGTCTGCTGTGATATGGCCTGCCAGGAGACAGCAGCAGACTTAGGCTCCTAGTTACCCTTCCAGCCTCCAGGAGAGCTGGAATTTGGGCTGTAAGAGGGATCTTTTGAGGTGCAAAAGATCTCCATCCTCTGTAATACTAGTTAAGCACAACGTTGCAAGCCTTCTGCTTTGTTGAGTAGTGTGCAATGTGAGGTATAAAGCGAGAGCAAAGATTTATGCTAGCCACAAATGGAGACCTTATTGCAGACCTCTGTCCCTGCATGTCAGATTTGCTCATTTAGAAGGCGCATGCCAAATCATCACAAATATTTTCCTTTCTCTTCTCAGACCATCTGCATATAATGTATGTACATAGCAACTTGCTTTTCTGAAAAATTATGGATAAATTATATGTATAAAATGCCCATAAAATGATGATAGTTGGAAAAAAAAAAAAAAAAGAATGTGCATTTGTCCATTTCTGGCATATATTTTACCTATCTCTAACTTTTAATCTCTTCAATATCCCAGTCTTTCCTAGTAAAAATGCCCTAGAAGACTCACACAATTCAGTTTTTAGCCACTTTTAAGTCCTTCTTCTATTTTGCTCGTTTCTACACCACCCTCTTTTAATGGAACATTATTTTTAAATAGTAAATCCTAGCCTGCTTTCAAAATCCATTTCTTGCTTTCTTGTTAAAGACAGTTTTGCCGACTGTAGAGACAAGACTGGACATTAACAAGCTTCCAGTGAAACACTGTACTTATATCTAATACTTTTAATGGCTATTACTCAAGTCCAACACAAGGCCAGCCTGCTCTATATGACTTTAGAACGAGAGCAACTCAGAGCATAGGTCCCGGGTTTACTTCTGTTTGAAATGAAGCTCTAAAACATTTGTGTGTTTTCAAACTCATAAACTGCTCAGTAGAATAATTTGCAAAACTGCCGAAGGTAGCATTGTAGAGCAAAAGCACGAGAACCACTCGAGATGATAAAATAGATGCAGGGACCTGTTTTATTTGTGAGGGACCAAGCCTTTTATAACTTCTGTTTCGCGAGCTAGCCGCGGATTGGCTGTGCGGCTGTCAATCAGGCGCCCCCACCCAATCACCATGCAGTGCCCGCTTTCTCAGTGACCAATCTCAGCCTCTTGCAGGCGGCACTTGGGCAGGCATAGCAGCCATCTCCCACAGCCGATACCAACGTGGCCCAGCTCTCTGCCCCACTGGCTTTATATACCTTTAGTCTGATTAACCGCTTTCTGGGGAAAACCCAGCCGGGACGTCAATGCGGCCCAGCTCTCTGGCCCACCGGCTTGATATATCTTTAGTCTGATTAACTGGTTTCTATTGAAAACCCACTTTTCTTCAGCTGTCCCCATGAAGTGCCTAGACACAATTGCAGTATGGGTTGTCTGGTGTTCCACGTGTCTCTTGTTCTCTTCATACAAAGTATTTCAATCAAAGAAATATTAAACAAAATTATAACAATTGCAAAGTTTTGCAGATGGAGAAGGGGACGGTTGGTTGTTTTTATTTCCTTTTAAAAGGTATTAATTCATTTCCAGGGAAGCATAAAAAGTCATGTTTTCATTCATGATCTGAATAAGCAGTACTTCCGTAAGACATTTTTTTTTTAACATCTACTGTCTGGAAATATTAATGATAATTGATGAAATCATTAAGTTTTAAGACTTCTTTTTACAAATAGATTTTAAAAATTCTCATTCAGGGTAAAATAGAAATTATTAATTTAAAAGAACTAGAAGCTGGATAATAATAATAATAACTTTTGAACTGATTTAGAAGGCCAGAGATTGGATAATGATTTACTAAGGTTTGCCTGCTGAAGACAATTTATTATTCACTTAATGATTTTGTGCCTACCTAGTACCGGGGAGGATAGAGAGAAGAGAGCCAAATAATTGAGAAAAACTACTGAGTGCAACTGAGCATCCTGCCCTTGGATCCTGAACTGGTACAAGTTGGTTCTCAGGCTTGGACTTGGACCAAGAACCAAGGAAGCATGCACAATGGAACAGGGTGAAGAGTTCATTGTGAGGAAGACTACCGATTATGCCCTCATTAATCATTTGGGACCCTTGCCCACAATTAATCTGTGACACTGTGCTTGTGCGAGCATATTTAAATGAACTTTGAACTCATTATAATACGAAGTGGGGATAGGTAATGAATATGTATAGGAGCTTTGTCTAACTTTATGCATATATAACCTGTGACCTAATATAAACCAAGTGAAGTGCTGCTGAGGTGTGCATACCTTTGGAGGGGCTACCCCCCATGCACCCCAGCTGGAATAAATGCATATCTACTTCATAACTATCTGAGTTGTGGAGTCAATCCCGCGCTTCAGTTCTGTGATGAATTTGCTCTGAACAGCTCGGTCTGTTTCTTTTTCCCCAGTCTGTGTGAGACTGTGAGATGCACAAGTCATTGTGATGATTCTTGAAGCACTTCTAATTCAAATAGAGAGGATTTTTGAACTGATATGGCATGGCCATAACCTATATTACTGACAGAATGGATGAGTTCATTTTTTTTGGAGAGAAAAAAAAAAAGGCTTTCACATTAAAAAAAAAAATCCTCTACCTGTGTGTTTGCAGCATTTAGAAAATAGGAAGGAAAATCCATTCTGAGATGTTATGTAGAGCTGAGATTTTTCATGTGAGGTTTGTTGGAAGGCATTTTTTTAGGCAATCACTGAGTGAAACAAAAAAAAAAATTAAGATGATATAGGATAAAACTCTCATTTTGCAAAATGAGAAAAGTAAAATTTTAATGTATTCACAATCAGAGTGAAAGTAAAAATTCTTGATGATATAAAAACAATGAAAGAGCTGTGTGAGAAATTCTGGCTGTGTGTACAGAAAAGAGAGCAGAATCCAGAACAGACACATTTGTAGGCAACATGTTAAAGAAGTAACTCACTTGAAGACAAACTTGCTCCAAATCACAAAGTCCACCAATAACTGTTAAAATAATCAGAAGACTACTCATCGAAAATCACTGGAAAAACCTGCCCTTTTGAATTTATTAAAGGGATTAATGAAAGATCTACTCAGTGATTGAGCAGAGAAGTCTCACCTTTTTTTTGCCTGCACTTGCACACTAATGTTGATTCTAATTAGGTAAGGTTCATACAGCTGAAAGGAAACTAGTTTTCAGAGCTTCAGTATCTGCAATAGATGACGTTTAAAAATCTTTCTGAAGGTTGACTTAATTCTGAAGGTGCTTCTAAAATGTTTTTCACACATCTAGTATGACTTTAAAAACCCCAGCTTTTGACATCTGTGAATATATCAGGAAGACTGATGAAGAGAAGTTATAAAGGCAGGAAAAACAAATGAGTGCAAACTTGTCATAAGTAAACACAGACTGGAAATTATACTTAGAATTCAAAGAATAGGATTTTGGAGAGATTTTCCTACAGTGATAAAATGGAACAAGATATTTTTAAGTGTAAGTTTATGCACTTATGGAGGATTGGACAGGAGAAGAGTATTTGCAGTAAAAAGGGTCTAGACTTAATATTCCGAGAGGGTCTTTCCAGTTTTATGTTCTTACACCACTTTAGAGAAAACTGCAACTAATGGAGTGCATAATTTTTACTAGGAGGTTGCTGAAGCTGCACACATGAATAAATGTTAAGTCTTTAACCCAAGGGAGTCTGAGTTTGGTTTTGAAAGGAATAGTACTCAGCACATTACAAAATACACAAAAGTATCAAAGGTAAATGCCCATTTTCAAGACATTGCTACTTAGTATCTTACATCCCACTCCCTTAGATAAGTAAAATGCTTCTAGAAATAGAACTTATTTCCTTAAATCATCTGGCTGCTTTAGAAATCTGCACTCAGTAGCTTCTCCAAGGTCATAATCAGAGAAACATTAATTAAAAAAAAATTATTAAAGGCCAGCAGGAAATGATGGAGACATTCTGTAGTTTATGATTCAGCATATGACTTGATACAATGTTTCAGCTTATTTTAATAGTTCCAATAAATTGGGTAATTCTGTAATCTCAGTTATCCATTTTCCCACAGTATAAAATTGCTACATTGGAATAAGCACCACAAATCTGTAAAATACAGGACAATTTTGCTATTTCTGAAATCTTCAATTAATCATAGCAATGTATCAAAATTTGTTACTGTTTTAGCATTGCTGGTAACGATCTGTTATTTTTTAGGCTAGTTTTGAAGTGAAATTTTAAGCTTATGATTTTTAATCAAATGTATGGCTAGGCAAGGCATGCTTTCCACAAGAAACTGTGGGAAAACACAGGTAATTAAGCCAGGTTGCAACCTTGCATAAACTCCTAATTGGGAATAGTCTTGACAAGGCAGCAAATAAATAGTGTGTCAATACTGGGCTCTTTTTTCCTCTGAAAAGACCTATTTCTTCTTGTGAGTTTCACTGTGCTCCTTCCAACCCCATATATCTGAAGGAGAGCAGTAGAAGCCCTAAGGAACATTTTCTCTTGGTTTCACAGCATAGTTCTATCTTCTGTCAGTGGACAACGGCTGGCAACTAATCACAAAAACCCTGGTCCTATCCAGACACATTTATATTCCAGGTGTCCTTCTGCAAATTTAGGCTGTGAATGAGATTATGTCTGCCTTTTTATGTTGCTTGCTCTCTTGACTTTACAGCACAGTACCCCCAAGTGGCCTATTTAAGTCAGAATTCAAACATAATAGTTCACTGATGGGTTTTTAATGAACAAAGCTGAAACTAGACTAAGATTAAAAAAATAAAGAGGATAGCAGGGAGCATTTCAAAGAATCCTATGTAAACAAAACATAGCTCAGTGACCATGTTAGAGGAAATGAGTGTTTTACTTAAAATCACTCAGAAGACAATCTTCCAAATATTCAGTTCACAATGCCTTCCAGTGGCCTGTTCGTCCTGGCTCATGGTTTTGCTCAGTGTCTGTAAAATGGTAACACTAATCTTTGGAAGTAATTTTCCACCCTTCATGGAGGTTTTGTGTGATCACGAGCCAAGAAGGACTGGGTAGAGCTTGAACTTGTTATCCTGTTTATCACATGGCATTAAAAACAGCTGGGAAAATGGTAGACAGATGATAGCGACACTGAAAGGATGGCTGAAAAGAGAGGAAATGCAAGAGGGAGCATCACCCGTAGTTTTTATTTAATTGGCAGTTCCCCTAGTTTTATTCATGAATGTACGTAAATGTAGTACGTTTTGTACTGGAAACTCCTGCTTCAAGTAGCCAGTCAGCCTGTTGAAGTAAAAACTCCCTGGACAGTTGTCATCAAGTGTTTTGATTGAAACCACGTTCTTTTGTACAGATGTGGGGTCATATTCTGCAAGGACCCAAGTGCTGAACAGCCTCACTGAATTCGCTCGCTGGTGAAATCGCACTGGTTGGTATCAGTCACAGAGTGTGCAGTACTTTCTTCAACATGCAGTCAGTATCAGAGAAACTGGCTCCATAAATGGCTTGGGACTGCTGGGGATGCTGAAAACACTTCTGTCTGTAGTTTTTGCTCACAGCCCAGTGAGAGTTATTCTGGAGCTCAGTGCTGAATCAGATGATGAATGAACATTTGTTTTAAGGTCTGCCTGGTTTATATACAATGATAAGGATGTTTCCATATGATTTGTTTCTACCATTGACATAATCCTTACATAAAGGCTGCTAAATACTGCAGTCATTCTATCTTTCACTGTATGCCTTGAAACTGAAGAAGGGTTTTGGGATATATTTGTCCCCGAACAGTGTCAGTTAATTCATCTGAGTGAAGGACAATAATGTGAGAGCAAACACAGGGTTTCATGTAATATGTTAACTTTAGTATTTTTTGTCTTGTTTTCAAATATGAAATATATAGTACTGTATGTGTTTAGGATTTAGAGTCAAAGACAAATTTTGCCTCATTGAACATGATAGCTGAAATGATACTGCCAATTGAAATACCAAGTTAAGATAAACCACATATTGTCAGAGTCTGCATGATGGTTTATACAAGAACAGATACGTGGGGTTAATATTGCTGTTTCAAAAGCCAAGCCAAAAATGGCTGGATGGCATCACAACAGCAGTAGTTACAAGTTACCACCAACTAACACTTTGGATTTTGTTTCCTTTTCACCATGCAATTATTTCACTGAATAAAAAGAAGAGAGAAATTAAAATAAAGTTGATTAGTTAGGATTTGAAACATTACTATACAACTCTGAGTGCTCAAGGGTCTTCTGTTAAGGGCCACACTCAAAAAACTCTTTCCAGCTTCCCCACAGAGGCAGCTCACCCAAAGCCAATGCAGTGTGGGTCCCACCAGCAGAACTTGTGTTCCTGCATCTTAATTTTTAGAAAGATGCACCAGCCCAGAAATCTTATTAGTCTCTGACAATGAGCCTGATAATTGTAATGAAATGCCTTATGGTAGGTTAAAAGCAAAATAATGAAACTACATGGGGAAGCTATAATCTATCCTATCCATTTATTTTATTGTTAATGGTGCTATTGGTTATATGCTGCCAACATGTATGGGAAAAGAAGTTATATGCCCAAAAGGACTTACAGTCCAAGGACCTATTCTTGCTTACTGCTGTATAGGACTATGCACAGGTATATATGTGCTACCATTGAATATATCTTCTGTTTGCCCATTGACTAATGTGCCGAAAATTGCAGTTTATTCAAGGAAAACTCCTACTCACATCAAATGCAATTTTGACAGAATAATTAAGGTATGCACTCTTTGAGTACTAACTAGGACTAGTATTTGTCTAAAAATCTGTACAGACTGACTGGCAAGAATATTGACTTACATTAAACTATAGGTTTATTGATCTATCTAATAAAATAAATATTTTAAAGTAGTTACATATTTCAGCTATTCAGAAAATGATTTTTTTTTCTTTTCTAAACCACTTGGTTTCGCTGATTCGTTTATTTCCTGAATTTAGCTCTTATTACATGTTTTCTATTTTTTTCCAATGTTACCTCCCTGTCACTGGATAATTTTCTCTCTCGAGTCCTATTAAAACAAAGGATCAATTCAATAGCTTAGACAGCTGTTACCTATTCAATTTTACCTTACTATTCGAAACTGTAAAAATTACACAGTTTTGATTGGTTTTTATTTTGTGGTAGTTATTTGGATTGTAATTTATTTGGGTTTGTTTTGTTTTGTTTTGTTATTGCTCTGTGGGCTAAATAGGCCTGCATAAAATATATTTATTCATCAGAAAATCTATAGCCTTTCAGCATTTTTAAATCCCTTCTCTCATTTTTGTACAACTTCAAAGTCTAGGTAATTCTGTAAATGGAATAACACTAACTAATGCTATTTGTTCTTTAGTGCTCTGTTACACAGGTATGTATAACAGAGTAGAACAGAACAGAGGCTGACAGAATATTTGCTTGCATTTTGTATAGAAAATCTAAAAGTGATAGAGCAGCCAAACCCTAAATTTCTGAATATTGATTTTCAAGTTGAAGGTTAGGGTTTTTGCAAATCACATAATCTTGTCTATCACAATTTGAGAGTGAATGCTGCATATTATGTCCTTTAAACATAAACCCTTGAAGAACATAGTAGTGTAGAAGCAACCATTTTCTGGTGTTGTGGCTTTTATGCATGAACAATCGGACATGGTGCTGTTCATTATGGAAAACTTAATAAGCATTTGCTACGAGGTAGGAGTGTAAAAGCAGAGAAAAGTTGCACTGTCACAGAAAAAACTTGAGTATTCGATAAAGACTTTATTTTAAGCTGTCCTGTTTGAACAACAGTCCAAAGATACGTGTTTTCATTTTTCTTAGTTTTCATGCTTAGAAAGCCCCGTGAATAATTTTGGTCTATCAAGAAATTTTTTCCCTTTTTATTTAATCCTATTTTTTATCCCTAAGTTTTTCTCCTCTGAAACATTGACTATACTGTCTTACGACAGCCTTTCTTTTGTTGAAATCCTCAATCAGTCATTAATCACTTCTTATCTGAACTATTGCAATTCCCTCTTCATAGTCCTTATGAACCCTTATTATCTCAATTTAAGAAGATTTAAGTATCATAGCCAGAGAGTTCTGTCTACCCCGTAAATATCACTACATCAGGTTCATCTTCCAGAGCATTCCCTAGCTTTCTACTTAAATTGATATTCTAAACAACTGTGAAATGGTGTTTTCAAAATTATGATTAATTATTCTAATTCTCTACATCAACTTATTGTCCAACTACACCTAACATTACTCTTCCCCCTTGATATTTTCTCTGTCTCTGCTCCATCATGTGAGCAGATTAATAATATCTCATTTGAGCCAAACAGAATTCCCTATCTTTGAGGTACCTCTGTGATCAGGTAAATTTAAATCTCACATTACTCTTTAAGATAAGTTGCTTGATTTTGTATAAATCCATGTATGATATTGCTTTATACAGAACTGTATTTCAGAATTTGCCAATATAGGACTGCAGAGTAAAACCAGAAGATAGTACCATGCAATTCAACAGTTTTTTCATTTTATGTTGGATGACTTAAGGTGAGGTATGATTTCAGTGCAGCTTTTGTTTGCATGAGTCACTCCAAAACAGTCCACAATATTTGTTCTTTTTAATCCCCTAAATTAAAAAGGGAGTGTACTATAACTACACATATGTAAAAAGATAAAATCTATAGCAACATGATGAATTTGAAGGTTTTTAGTTTTATAAACCAATGCATTTAACAAAATATTTAAGCAAACAATAATATTTGATTTTTAAATGATTTTTAAAAATCTTTAAATCAAGATACAAACCAAAGTTGATGAAAATGCTCTGGCATGAAGCATGTCAAGGTTTGACTCTGACTAAATGCCAGGCACCTCGACTCTCTCTTGCTACAGAAAAAAAACCCACTTAAAAACAAAACATACCAATCTCATGAGTCACCTGAGATAGGACACTGGTTGGTAGGAGGACGCACAGAAAAAGAAAAAGGGCAAACAGGCTCTAAGCTTAAAGTTGCAAAAAAAGTGATTTAATTACCTAACAGAATTGGAGGATAAATGCAAGGCGAAAATACACTTTTCATACATTATTTTGTTCACTCCCCCTCCCTCTTACGAACCTATAGTACTTACCCCCTTTCCTCTTTTATAACCAACAAACCCAGGTAGGGGCAGAGTGTGGGGTATTTTTTTCAGTCCACAGAGCAGGTTCTTAAATCTGTTCATCACTACAATTCATCCACTACAAATACTCTTTGT
>VZRM01005894.1:2184101-2331324 GCA_013397955.1 Grantiella picta | reverse complement strand
TCAGGACACACAGGAGCCATCTTTGTGCCCCTCCCCACCCCTCAGACACCTCCCCAGGCCTACCACAGCAGCTTCTGAGGGGTCCAAATTTCTCCTAGATGTTAAAAATACTTTACTGATGTTTTGGGCCAGTCAAAACCACCACAAGCATTATAAAAGTTGTGAGAAATGCTTTATAGAAGGAAAAAAAAATAAAGAAATCAAATAAAATCCACATTAGCTTTGTCTAGTAGAGAGGAGTTTGTGACTAAGTCCCTTCGAGGCTGAGCATCGACCCTTTCCCTATTATTAAAAGCATCCAGCCTTTGTAAGACTATGGGGATGTTGCATTTTCTGTCTGAAAAACAGACATATGACAGTCAAAACCACGTCATACTGCTCCTCAAAAGGGAAGCCTTAAATTTATTCCAGCACTTACTTTTAGGTAAACATATACCGGGAAGCTTCCTATGATACTATACAAAAAAATGCAAGAATTCAAGTACAGCTTTTCTTTTTGACAAATTCTCATCCCTGTCACAATGAGGCTAATCTATAGCATGCAAACTCTGTTTTCTTTTATCTTTTAAAATGTTGACTTGCAAACTGAAATAGGAAGTAATTACACTAGCGGAGAACCCTTCCTTCTACCAGGCTAATTGAAAGAATTATTTTTTTGTTTAAACTTGAAGAACAGATCTGTAAGATCTAATTTAAAATAATAAGGATGCTACAGTCCAGAAAGCTGTACTTATGAAACACCCTGACCTTTCAATGAGGTACAAAACATCATGTGGTATATTAAAGCTGCCAGTAGACGAGCAGTAGAGAGAAACAGAAACAGAAAACAGGGACAAAGTCAAGTCTGGAATATTTCAGAGACTGAACAAATGACAGATGAGTGTGATAGAGGCATGAAGGAAAAGATTCCTGGAAACTTACTTTATAATTACAACGTGAGTCCTGAGTGTCTATCTGGTGGACAATCTTTACCTCTAGTTAGGTTGACAGATTAAATAACTTTGTGTTTTCTTTCAATATAAAGGCTAGGTCACCGCAACTTCTTATATTCAAATAACTATTAGGCATACTGTCAGTAGTTAGCTATTCACCATTTTTAATGTTATTCCAATTAGAAGTCATAAAAGTGGGTGCAACATATCTCGACAAAAGAAAAGAAAAGGTATTAGGTATTCACTATTTCTCTGGAGGTTGCTATATACATTGTATATATTTCAATCAAATATATCTGATTTGCCAGTGCAGAGACTTGGGTGACCATACTTTATACCATTTAGGCTCATCTGTTAGCATTAAAAAGGATTTAAATAAGATTCTTTGGATGCAGGTAAATTTAATCTCTAATTACCACTTCATAATTCTAGAATTGCTAATGTGGAAACAGGCCAGTCTTTTTTCATATAAAAACCTGATATAGAAAACTGCTCTTTTTCCCCCTCTTTTTTGGTATAGGCTACCAAAATTTCTAGATAAATCGACGATGTGAAAAGGCAAAGCCAAACATACAAAAATATTTATTTTTTATAACACTGAATGCAGAAAAAAGAGATAAAATTGAAAATTGATGAACAGAAATTATAAGATGTTCTTATATACCTAAAACACAGCTTGAAAGAGACTTATGAATGTGATGACAGTACACCTCAGAGGAAGGCTTAAAAACCACTAGCTTAATGAAGATGTATTGATTACTGCTTAAGCAGTTGCTGAGCTTTGTCTGTAGGCTTTCCACCTACCATAACATAATCAACGTTATATGCACTCCTTCAGAGCAGAATTAAACAGATTGGATGATTTCAGTTTGGATCCCCAGGGAACACAATCTCTGAGGCAGTAACAGTTAGGATCTCCGGGGACAACAATTGCAATTGCAAAGATGCACAGAGTAGTTATAGCGAGGATTATTAATTAAGATGTTTACTTCATGAGGTATTACTAAATAGTATGCTACAACAGGCATGAACATGCTCTTCTGAGAGCCTAAGCCAACGAGAGCCATTTAACTGCATGCAGAATATCATGGAGCCCAAGCCAAGTATCCTCGGTCTGAAGCATGGTATATTACTTTAGGAATGATGCCATGCTAATGTGGCATGGATTGTGTTGGTTGAGAGTGCAAAATAACAAGGTTATTTGCTAGCTAAAACACATCTAGACAATGTCATAATTTCAGCATAAAGTTTAGATTGCTCAGGCAGTTTAGCTGTGTATTTCTAAACGGAATATTTTCCATGAGAAAAGTCAGAGCCCCAGCCAAGATGAGTAACAAGTAACAAGATGAGTTACCATCTGTTTCCATACAGAATTTGTGATATCTGCTATGTAATAATTTATAATGAATCTAATGAAATCCCAGTTTCATTGCTTTTTAACTATCATTAAACATCATGTTGGAAATTGGGGAGAAGTGAGATTGCAAAAAGGTTTAACTGCTCTTTCTCTCTCTTTGGAAACAATTGAGATCCCCCAAAAAAACAAAAAAAAAAAAAAACCAAAAAAAACCAAAAAAAACCCACCTACTTTGCTGGAATTATATGTTTTAAATTAAGATTGACTTTATATTACAGAATCATAGAACCACAGAACAGATCAGGTTTGAAGGGACCACAGTGGGTCACCTTGTCCAACCTCCCTGCTCAAGCAGGATCATCCTAGAGCACATGGCAAAGGATTGTATTGAGATAGTTCTTGAATATCTCCAGTGAGGGAGACTCCACAACCTCTCTGGACAACCTGTTCCAGTGCTTGGTCACTCACACAGTAAAGAATTTCTTCCTCAAATTCAGGTGAAACTTCCTGTGCATCTGTTTCTGCTCATTGCCCCTTGTCCTATTGCTGGGCACCATTGAGAAGAGCCTGGCTCTTCTCAAGACTGAAAAGGCTCAGCTCCCTCAGTCTTTCTTCACAAAGAGATGCTCCAGTCCAGTCCTTTACTCATCTATATTATCTTCTGCTGGGCCTGCTTCTGCAGCTCCATGTGTCTCTTGTACTGAGGAGCCCAGAACTGGACACAACACTCTATATATTCTTAGAAAATACTTTCTATTCTCAGAGACATTATTACGACTGTTAAAAGACTTCCTATTCAAAGGATGATATCACTTGCTGTGGAGCCATTTCATATGCAGGTACCAGGTGACTGGAACTGAGATGCTGGAGGATGCAGAACTGCAAAAATCAAGTTCCTGAGGAGTCCCTTATTCTGTACTTAACAAATAAATGGGTACTGGTACAAACAGGGTTTTCAGACAGTGGCTTTAATTTGAAAAATGTAATGGACTAAAACTTACCATGTTTAGTAAGTTCAACAGAAAGTAATTTGTTGGTATTCACATTATGAGCTAAGACTGCCTCATATAGGAAAGGAAGAAGATATGTTCGAAAATACAAGGCAAGTAAAATTTTGGAAGAATCTGACTCTTCACCTACAATTCAGTTATAGACTGTAATTTTGGACTATTCTGGACCTTTGTAAGGCCATTAAAAAGAGGACCAGAGAGAGGGTAATAATAAATACCTAATAAATAAATAAATAAATAATATATTTGGCAAAATATTTAGAAGGCCCTGTCGTATTTTCCTGCATATGCCATAAATGATAGGGAAAAAAGCCCCCTCAAAATAATAATGTTTTGCAGTCTAAATAAAAGTTTTCAATCCCCAAAACGAAGCATGCAAAAACTGGTACATAGTTGGTACATTGACTGAGGATAAGTGTGACCATACCCAAAGCAATTTGTCAGTCAACACCCACAATACAGCTACAGACCCCAGAACTTCCCCAAGAGCCCATAAACTTGATTTTCCAAATTTAAGTTTGCTAGAAAACAGATGATTTGGAACTCTATTTATCAAGACTTTGTGTATCTAACATGGCACCAATGTATAATGCACAGACCAATATAAATGACTTCAGGTACTGAAGTCTGGGGAGAGATGTAAAATCACTCATCCCAGTCCAAAAGGAAAACTACCTCAGTAGCAAAGCATCATTATAGGAATCATGTGGTGTCATTCATAGTTTGCTCAATCAAATTATATTTTGGCATCAGGCAAGTACATCTGTCATATTTAATACAAACCTGGATGCAGTGAGCCTGTAATATTTGAAACTGATGTCAGAAGAAAAAAGAAATCGCAGAAGGACAAAAAAGGCAAAAAAATGACAAAGAGAATAATCAATACGGTACAGTGTCTGAAGTATTTTCCCATTCATAAAAAATGTATTATATATCTAGCAGGAGAAAATAACAGTAAAAGCTTGTAATACAGTCCTGAAATTTTGGTGGGCACAGAGAGACAATTTTCATCCTACATCCTACAAAAATGAAGAGATGGGATGAGATGAACCTGCCAATTTGTGTAAGAACACTTTAAGTGATAACACTAGAACTAGCACCCCTACTAAGCAAAGACATCCCTTAAACATCTTTTGGAAAAGTAATGTCTGTGCCTGAAGGGGAATCCACAGATCCAAGTCACTGAGACACATCACATACACATCAAAAGTATCTGATACACCTTATGGAGTAATCTGCTTTCAACTTGCCTTAACTACACATAATTTGTGCTTAGCAGAGCCTGAATCTCTACTAAATTACCACAGCATCACAAACAGAGCTGTGTCCATTATTATCCCCATAAATCACTGGTAAATGTGGTTTCCTACCTAGTAGCTTTCCTGCAAGTAACAGAAGGGTTGTGCCTCATAAGAATCTCACTTTGAAAATCCCATTGTGCTACTACAGGGGTTTGATATGCTCTTTCTTGTGCTATCTAGACTAAAATGGTTTGTGTTCTGGTTCTGTGTTCATCTTCCCTGACAGCTGGGGAAATGTCCCAATGTCTTTTCCTCTTGAGACATGGCTATTCCCACAATATAACTTCTTTATTAAGAAATCTTGTTTTACTTCCCTCTTAATAGTTGTCTTCTCAGTTTTTTCCCTCTGTGGGGCTCTTTTATGAGAGGCAACCAACTTATAAATACTGCAGTATTAATGTTGGGTTTGTTGCATACATGATAAACATCTATGCTGCATGTTCCCTTGACAAAGCTTTTCCTAAAAAGCCACCCAAAATCTCCACAAAATCCTTAGGGGACAAATATATCACTATGACAGACAGAGTAGGCAGAACATAGCAAATGAGTGTATTTTTACATGAAGTGTTTATTTTATGTAGAAACACAAATATTTTTGGAATATACAGACCATACTGTCACTATTTCAGATTATGTTTAAGTTTGTGAGGCAGATTTACTTCATTTCCACAGGAGTAACTGAATAGTTGAGAACATGAGCCTTAACCTTTGAGTGTTGTTGCTTATCATATTTTACTTGACCTTGTTGCTGCTTTGCCACTGGATAAACATCAATCCTGAAATTTTTGAGAAACAAAAATGAAGATCTGTCAAGGGGGTTGAATCTCTCTCAAAATAAAAAATTTGGGAATTTTAAGAAGAGGGAACAGGTAATCATTACTACATTATCTTTTTTGGTTCAGGATTGTGCAGGCTTTACCTAAAGCATCATGTCTAAAACACAGCTACAGTCACATTCAATTCAATTTCAAGATAATTTCTCTATCCAGACTTGCAAAAAGGGAAACATATGTACATATTGTCCAGCTTAAAAACAAAATAGCCACTTGGTTTATTTAATTGCTTTCCTGCCAGGAATTGTGGGAAGCCTCTCTCCTTCATGATTACTCGAGTGTCCTATTCCATTAAAAAAACCATCAAATATTTTAATTTACTGATCTGTAAGCATCTGTCCATTCCACAGCTATTGACACCAAAGAGTTACATGTGTTGTCTCCTTCCTGGCAGGCACATGCTGCAGTCTGTTTCAACTTTGTTCCAGGAGTGTCCACTGAGAGCTGCATGTAACAATCTCCTGACACAAGTTAATCTGGTAGACACCAGGCCATTCTTTGCATCAAGTAAAAAGCCATAAGCACAGCTAGCGCTGATTTGTTTTTAAATATTCATCTCACACAGTCCTAGATCTGGTCTTCCACCTAAAGCATGAGGAGGTTAAGGGATTCTCCTAATAGTGGAGATGGGGTAATAATACGTGTTAAGAATTTTCAGATGTCTCTGAAAAGCTAACAAGGAGAAGATAATTGGAGCATGATACAGTATTAGAAGGCAGACTGATGTCCAGAAAGACAACAACTGGAAAATTTGACAATGCCACATCCTTAAAGTCTTCAAGGCGAGGGTGGGTGGGGCTTTGAGCAACCTGGTCTAGTGGAAGGTGTCCAGGCCAGTGACAGATCCCTCCCAAGGCAGCCATACTATGATTCTGTGATGAGAGGCGCACAAATATGGAGGAGGGCACAGGGATGCAGCACAGTGATGGAGCTAAGTTTCCTCCATTTCCATGCCATATCTGGCACGTGAGTAAGGCTTACTGTTTTTTCTGAGAAAGTCCCTCAAGTCACCTTTTGCAAGGGACACAGGACTGCATGGTTGATGGGCTGGGAACTTTGGGTTCTTCAGGGGCACTCTGGGACCCGAAGACACAAATGCAATTTAAATGTGAACACGTTAAATCTGATGTTTCTGGAAGAGACTTGTCCATGGCGGAATGCACCTCCCACAGATAAGGTGAAGCTCAATCAGCCAATATTTGTATAACTGAAAATGTGAAGAGGAATAAAATATTATAAAGACAGAGCACAAGTAAACTAAAATATTCCTTATCCTTCGCATTTTCTAACAGAAGCATACGCAAAAAGTGAAGATTTATTAAGAAGGGAAATTGCTTGTGACTTAGCCCAGCATCTAGCATTTTAAGTGACAATTCTATTTTGAGTAAAGCAGAAATAAAACATTTAACATATAGTAAATGCTCAAATGGACACATTATGCTATGCTGGTGTTTATTTTGCTCATGTCAGAAAAATTAGATTAGCTTGTCTGTTGAATCTGGTTTCTACTTCTTGTAAAAAGTTTATATATGTTTGAAATAAACCTTGCATATATTGTTTTGGTTTTATTGCAGCATGTCTTACATGTTTTTCTCATTTCCAAATGGGCTGCACTATTTATTTATTTATTTATTTAACCATAATTTCCTACTCCTATGGTCTGCCTGCCTGCTAAGAATGAAAAAACCCTAGTTTTTGGCAGGTAGGAAAGAGTGCACAACTGTGTTGGAGAACTTAATACAAATCTGTATATATAGGGATCTTTCTAATATACATATAGAGAGTTTTTACTGTTCATGCTATCCACCTCAGCCTCACTTTGCCAGACCCACACATACCAGAGTTTTCCTTCTGATTCAACTCCTCCGTACAGCCAGGAACGAATAATAAGAACATGGGAGTTTAGGAAGACACAGGGGTGAAGACGACAGAACCAGAGACAGGAACTGAGCTGGGTGAAGAAGATTTAATGGTCAAAATAAGATGTGAAGTTTAAATCACTTCTTCAGACAATGACATGATGAATGGCAAGGGTTGCTGTGATGACAATAGTCAGAGGTAAGTTGGAAGATCTCAGGAAATGACAAGAGACTACTGATACCTGTTTAGGCAGTGCTTAAAAGCTTAAAATTCCGTAGCTGGCTGAATCGTAACCATTCTGGGACACTCTTGCACATGGGTGAGACTGGGTTCAGAGCTATCCAAGGATGACAAAAAAAAAATGAAGAGGTTGCAACAGGGACAGTGCTTGTAACAGCACCTTCAAAGTTGAGTAAATATTTCTCTGAGTAATTATGCAGCAAAGGATCCCCCTTAAAAAGAGCGACTTTGCCAGGAGAATGAACTCAGGAGGTGAAGTCTGCAACAGGGAGGTGATCCTACTCTTTTCAGTGCAGTCTGAAAGGCAGACTCTTAATTTTAAGACAGAAAAATGCACTTTTGTCTGTATCTTCGTACAACAAAAATGGAAAGCAAGTCAGTGAAAGAACCATAACCAAATGCTACTACCAGAGCTGAAGGATTTGAACTAATAAGAATCAGATCATTTAGATTTGACAGACTTAACTGTCCCCAGTATGCTTCTGTGTCAGTAGGAAACAGTATATTACCCACTGTGCCAAAATGTATTTGAGAGGATGATAGTGCACTGGATGAAGCAGGGATCGTGAGGGTGAGTTCTGCAGCACACAGGTACTGAGCCCAGCTTAGCAAAGGTTGAAAGTAAAGGCTGTCCTGCACAGCCATGCTTGACATCTATTCAGCCTTGGCAGCATGTTCCCTGGGTGACAACTGTGAAAAAAGGTGTGCCATCTGCATAGTTCTGGCTAGTGAGAAGGAAGCAGATGTTGGGCTGTTCATCCTTGTAGAGAGCAGCTGTGTTTTGCGTTATGACTCCATGCTGAGCAGAGCAGAGAAAGGTTGCAGCCTTGCAATGTGTGAAGGAACAGTTTGTCTAACACGTAGCTTTTTTTTCATGGATGTGATGTATTGGAAGCATTTTCCTTATTCCCTAGGGAAATGGTGCACTACCAGCTGCAGAGCATAATTAATATTAGATTCAATCTCAAATGAGGTCATAATAATATAATAAACATCTTAAAGTGCATTTGATGGTCTCCTTCAACATCTGTAGTTTCCTTAGTATTTGTGGCAGACATCACTTTACGGAACAGGAAAAGATTAATATTCTGTCTAATTAAAAAAAATTATCTAGATTTTCCCTATCTTCTATCTATGCCTACATTAATTCTCCTAATCTTTTTGAAATAATCTGCTATCCAGATCCTTTCTGCAAGGGCCCAGTTTCCTCCTAAGAAAATCTTATAGAGGGAGAGGGGGTAAAAGACCATGATATAAGGCAGACACTGTTTTGCAGTAGGATTTCTTAGATTTTTGGCATTAAAATTTCTCTGCAGTAAATGTATGTTTTTCATCAGACTTTGCTCTACCATGTGGCCTAATCTTCTTGATATTTTGCCCAACATATTATGAGCTCAAACTACTATTTCTTTCCTTTGTACAAGCCAGTTATAAAAATGCTAGAGCAAATTGTATAAATCCCAATGGAACATGCATATCTATTTCATTTGGGTTATTGGTTGCCAATGGGAATAAACAGATTTCTGTCTTTGAAGAGTTCATTAGCTTCGAAGGAAAAAAAACAAAGAGCATTACAAAACTCCCTTTTTAACCTTGCAAATCTATTGGGAACCAAACTCAAAACTTCATTTAATATTTTTGGGAGCGTCTGCTGACCTTGGCTTTGACAAACCTTGTAAGCTGTACTTTAGCCCACACAGCTTTAGATGCTCACAGTTAACTCAGAAGATATCCATTCCTACTTGTGTCCAAGCTGAAAAAGGGTGTTGGTTTAGAAAACAACTGCCTGAGCTACCATGATGAACTCTTTTATTAGATCATCCATATTGCCAGCTTTTCCCTTTTTTGAATACTTACCTTTTCCTCAAGATTGGCCAACAGAGTATTATCTTTCCCAGACAGTGCAAAGAACAGTGTAAAGAAGTGTAAATATTCCCTGAAAATCCTATACCAGTACAGAAGTGCAGAGTATGAAGGAGCTGCAAATCCCCAAGTACTATGATTCTTACTTGATTTAGATTACTATCAACATTGAAAGGATGACTGTTCAGGAAAATACCAATATGTATACTGCTTTTGTTTTTCCAGAAGGCATTGTCAACCTGCTGGTGGTCTGATCTCCAGACTGAATCTTTAGAGGGAATTTTAAAGAACCACTTTTAATCATAGGTACTTCTCAAAATTTATTTTATAAAGTGGAAAATGAGTCTGTAAACAGTAAATAGAAAAAGTAGATAGAAAACAGTAGATAGAAAAAGGTGTTAGAATTTTTTATTTGGGGTCAATTTTATTGGTTCCATATCAACTTAAAGTAACTGTTTTATGATGAAGAATACCATGTAGAAAGAATCAAGTAGTTAAACTTAAATGGAATAACTTTCATACCAAATGTATGCATGAGAGCTTGGAAATGTTGGCAAATTAATTACAATTTTCAGACCTGTAAATACAAATTCCTGAATAAACTTGTAAAGTTGAATAAATAAAAGTAATTCGTCTCCTTAATCGATACATATTTTCAAATGGATTCTAAAATTTATCAGAAGTGATTGACAATATATTTCAATGTAATTTCAACTGTTAAAATGTAGGCTAAACAGTAATGACAATACCCTAGCTGTTCTCAGTTCACAGAAATTATTTATTTGATCTAAGCTAATAGCACCAAGATATTAATAACAAATTGTGTAAGCACTTAATTTTTTTTTGTATATTATAAATACAGATCAGTGAATATAACGTCAGGTTTTCTTGTGATACGAAATGTCCGTATGTAGCATGACTATTACTACTCCAAGAACAAACCCACAGAAAACTCAACATTCAGATTTCTATCACTATCATCTCTGTGTCATTTGTCTTCTGGCTGTCTTACACTCCCCCACAATTCACACTCCCTGCTTCAAAAGAACTGTTATTAAAATTTAAATACTGAAGATAACAGGTTCTTTCTTTCACTTCAACTACTATTCATGAGTTTGATTTTCATGTCCAGCCATTCTCCTAGCACAAGCATTGGATATTTCTTGTAGTCTCAGTCTCACTGTGAAAATGACCTGTAACTTGCAGTACCAGCTGGTTAGTTTTTTTTTTTTTAATGTAATGCCATTTTACTGTTAAAGGGATGTGAGTAGGGGACACAAAAGGAACAAGATCACTTTCATGAACTTTAGAGAAAAAACAAGAAGGAGAAATTACCCATGATGTTTGAACTACATTTTTTTTCTAGTGCTAATATTTTCTCCTGTCTCTTTCAGGATAGTGACAGGATGGTATTCAAATTAAGTCAGTCAGTTCACTGTCAGCTCTGGGCCATCACAACGCAGAACCCATGACCTTTTAAGCATTTGCATAATGAAAAATTATAAACAAGGGTACTGTTTGTAGATCAAGCAACCAAAGTGTTTAATCTCCAGAAAACATCTTCAGCATTTCGCAGCATGCCTCTCTATGTAAACAAAGTAACTCTGCAGGATTCTAAATAATTTTATAAAATATAACAAATATAACCATAAATGAGTATTCACATGCAACACCTTATCAAAGCTATTTTCTTCTGAACAAATACAGTGGTTTTACATGTACCACAGTCTCAGAATTTACATATTTGCATGGACTCAAAAACAGAACCAGAAGACCTTGCCCAAAAATTTTAATCCAGCTATGAAATTTCTTTACTTATGCAAACAGAAGGAACATAAATGTGGCGGCAGCATGGAGCAAAGACAGAATTGAAAGGGAGAAGAGCAGAGGAATGAACCAGATTTAAATTGGTACTTTATCTTTCCAGAACAATGCTAAAGTTGAATTCAAGTGCCAAGGCAGAATGGTTAGATGGCATGAGAGCATGGAACTAGAAATTATTATGTTACAAAAGAAAACAGAATTTCACTAATTTACTGTTACAGGTCAGGAGAACTTCACAATCTTTCCTGTAGAGTCCTACAAAATCCTCCCTTGTGGCACAGTTGGGCTCACTCCTCCAACAGCTGGATCAGGGAGAGAATTGGAAGGGTAAAAGGTATAAAGCTTACCTCCATGCATGGCGTATACCATGGGCAAAATCCCAGTGAATTTAAATGATGGATGAACTTCCTTCATTCCAGTAGGTTACTGGACATATTTACTTCAGAGCTTTTCCATTTCTTACTTAACTAAATAGCAAAATTTTATTTTAAATTTAATACCTAAATAATTTCATTTAGCTGAATACCATAATTCTACCTGAACAGATCAAATGTGAATAAACTTATTGCCTTGGGAAATTGTGGTACCTGTATGAACACCAAATCCTCTGAACAGCTTCAAAAATTCATACTTTCTGTAAGTAGCAATGAAAGGAATAATTAAGGTTGTTATGGACCCTGCTTTTCATCATGCCTTTCTCTGGATCTTGCTTTTCATACAGGACTGGAGATAACAGTGCAATATACAGAATCCATATTATATATAAATTCCAATTAGAAATCACCAAAATACATAATGATTAAGGATTTCCTCATTATTGTCTGGACCACTTGCTCATCCAGACTGATTATAAATAGCTCAGGAAAAAATTGTCTGCTGCACATTAAGACACTAGTAAACTACTGTTCTCACAGTTGTAGGTGCAATACTATTTAATAATCCTTTTCAAGGCTTAGCATAGCAATGTTCTGAAGTATCACAGGAGATAACTAGAGTGTCAGTGACAAAGATGCTGGTAAAGACTATCTAATGCCATGACAGCTCGAGAAAAATTATATTAGTTTTCTTTTCCATGACATCTGTAACATCTCAGTCAGTGCTAGTTCCAATAATTGTCTGCTCCTGGGGTTGGTTGAGTGTTTCATGATAAGGGGTTTTTGTTATACTTGGATAAACACAGTAAAACTCAGAACTGAGTCTTGGCTTGCAAACTAAAAGCTAGATTCAGAAAGGACTAACGTTCTTTTGGCTTGAGTTTTGGTCAACAGTATCTCTTGGTGCGGCTCTAGAAGCTCTAGGGGAGTTTCAAACCCATAAATAAGCCAAACACATAAGTTGCTTTCGATCGATGAGATTACTGGGAGAAAGCAAGACACCACTTCATTTGTTCTCAATTCTTTCTGCACTGACAAATTTTTGTTTACCAACTCGCTATCAAACATTCCTCCTATGACAACATATATTCAGAACAAAAAAATATAGAACTTTTTTTCTCATGTTTTATATTTTGTGGCAAAATACTGTGCCTATGCCAATGCTTGCTTGCTAGCTCACAATAAATGGGAGTAGAATGGAAACTCTAGCCACTGATGCTAATTGAACAAAAGGGATTATAACTGTAGTCTAACATGCAAAGATAAATCTAACTTGGATTAATTTATTTACATTATTTATAGACTAAGAAAAATCTCCTGGGTTTTATACTCCTGTTTACAAGACAATTTGTGATGGCAATAAAATATTATTGTCTGTATCTATTACTCAGCTTTGTATTGTAATTTGCTGGGTACAACAACAGTAGTCAGCCTGTCTCTTGTTCATGGCATGTCTGCAAACAAGTTCATTGGAAATGAAAATAAGTAGAATTAGCCTTGCAAAAACTCGTCAGAAGAGCTAATGGCATTGTCCCACCTTCTATTAGAGTGTTGTAACTGGGGAATCTGACCCAGAGCTTCCAACTGAGAGGATTACATGGAATTTCAGGAAAGGTTTCTCAGAAAGGAATGTCTTCAATGTTCAACTTTCATTTAACTTCCACATTTAATACAAAGGTTGTGTTTCTATTTTGATTTTGTTATTTTGGTTTTGAACTTTTATCTCCTTAATTTCATTGGTTCCCATATGATTCAAAGACAGCCACTCCCAGAATAAAGCTACCATGGTAGGTGAGAACATCTTCAGCACTCCAGTTAGAACTGTTTATTCATGAGAAATGAGAAGTCCTTTTTAATGAAAGGTTCCCCACATCTAAAGATCCCACATAGTACTATTGCAGTCTGTTGTGAAAATGCTTATCAGTATATGCAAAATCCTTAAGAAATTTATCTTTTTCACAAAAGCAACTCCAATACAATTGAGTTAAATTGTAATCATTATTAGGATAATCCTGGCAGAACTGATGAAGAAAACTGATATGTATCCTGCCCTCTGATCCCTGACATGCCTTGTGTTTGGGTTACAAGTTATCAGTATCCTGGTTTTGTTGTGCTATAGTGAAACCAAAGGGCCTCGTCCTTTGATAAAATTTTCAAGTATAATACTCAAGGACTTTGCAGTCCTTTCCCTAGGGGATATACAGGACTACATGCATGCAAACCTACTGCTGCATGAGCAAGTTTGTCACTAAGCATACTTCCCAGTCGTACATACCTGGTTTTAGAGCAAATTCTATAATTCCACTGTGTTTTACTCAACTCATTTATTTGATACTTGTTGTATTAGGTCTGCTTGCCTCAGTCATTATCACAATTTCTCTCTTTTTTAACTTTAATGACTGTTTCTTTGTTTTTCTTCCTGTTCCCATATTCACTCCTCATAATGTCCAGGCAGAAAAATTTCCCTACACACTCAAAGGTAAACAGCCTATTTATTCCTCTGGAGTGAATAGTTAGATCCTGTTTTCCTTTGTGTGTCTGTATGCTCCAGATGTCTTTCACAATCACTTACTGAAACCTTGTGAAAGTATTGTATTTGGGGGCGTGCCCGGGGGAAAATATTCATGCTCTCACTGGATTTTAAATTGTTCCTGGTATCCTTGTTTTTGTTGAACATGATCTAACACAAGCTTCAAATGTATGTCCAGAACAAAACTGGACATTGAGTTCACTCTAACTTTTACAGCATAAATTCAAAAAGTTGTTATGATTGAGGGGAAAAAATGGCAATTCAGGCAAATATCTTTCTTTGCAATTAAACCATACCCCTCGATTGTTCCTGGCACCTAAGAGCGGGAAACCTCAGTTTGTACTGAGAAAAATACCAATTTCTTGGTATGCCTTCTCTCAGACTATGAACAAACACATTATGCTCACTATGGTTTCTGTAGGATTGATTAAATGAAAACTGAATCTTTCTAAACACACCTGCACATCATCTGAAGCTGAAAAACATGAGCGTTTTTTGTCACCAAAAAGAAAGCAAAACTACTGCATGAAGAAAAACAAATTTAGTATGGAAAATCAAGATAATGCATCTCCAAGATAAATTCAATCCCAAATTTCTCCTACATTAACCAGTTTTGAAAAGATACCAGCAAGTGCCAGAAGTCAGGTATACATTGGTATGTGAAAATGGCTGATCTAGGTGCATATTACAACTCATTCGACTCACTTGTTTTAAAACCAAGATTTTAATTTCAGACAACTGTGGAAAAATATGATGCAGTATTAGCACCCAGGTGATAGCAGTGAATGAAAAGAATGATACCTGCATGTGAAGGGATACAGAAGGTCTTCCCGGACAGAAATGCAATTAATTGTTCACTGAGATAACACATACAGTCTGTTTCATAGAATCAGAGTCTCACAGAATCCCAGACATAGAACCACAGAATGTTTTGGGTTGGAAGGGAATTAATAACCATCCATTTTCAACGTCCCTGCCAAGAAAATGGACTAGACCAGGTCTGACTGCAATTGACCTACTATATAAAAAAGTAAATGAATAAATAAATAGCCCAGAAGACATGTGTAGTCTTACTAGATGTTCAAGTACATAAAAGTCTGAAACTGCAATGAGAGCATAAACCCAGTCTTGTTCAGAGTCTCAGCCTTAGACTTTTTGTTTGTTTGTTTGTTTGATCAAACATTTTTCCTCCCTCTTTCCTTCAGTCCCACTTTCCTAATTTTTGTCCCATGTGTTGCTTGGGCTTTTGGATAGTGAAAATCATTGCTTGATCCCACAGCTATTTAAGCTAATGAAAAAGTCTACCATCTGCATGGCTAAATAGAGTAAATCTTTACTGCTAGAGGGCTAGCAACAGTTTCCATTCTACCTTCTATTTTATTTCCAGCTATTGCTAAGAATCTAATTTTCTATTTTAGTTCTGTGGCTTCCAGACTCTTATATTAGTTCTGGTTTTTGCTGTGGTTTTATTTTGGTCAATTTTTCTCTAAATAATCTTTAAAAATTCCACTAGGATTGACAGATTCTATATGTTCAGTCTTGTGTTGTCCCTGACTAAACAAACATGCTACTGTTTTTTCTGATAGCATTGATTATCAATAGTTTTTTAAGATACTCTTTGGCTATTTGCTTTTATGTTTAATATTATGCATTCTCTCCCTGGTATTTTTAAGAAATTCGCACGTGGAGCTGAGTGACTCTAGTTAGCAATTTTGATGTCATATTGTGGGGCTTTTAGCTCTCTCTTGTAAGTACCCTATCCACAGCAAAAAGATTTTTTGTTTTGTATTTTTTCTTTCCTCCAGATGGTTGTATTCATCCATATTTTGTAGAGTAAGAGAGAGTTTCTGTCATCTTACTTTGTTATCATTGGAGAGTAAGACAGATTTACTGCGATCTTACCCTGTTATTCAATGCCATTTTCCTATTCAATAAATTCAGACATATATCTATCATAAAAAGTGAATTGTTTCTGACTGTCATGTGCTCCAGCATTTTAGTTTCACATACAGTTGTAAGTTTGTATCTGTTCCTAGATTTCCACACTGAAAATACACAATTTATTTTTGGTATTGAATACACACCCACCATGTATCCATGTGTTTTGGAGGCTGTAGATCTACCCATGACCCAAAGAGACTAAAAGACAGAAATATCAAATTCTGTCTTAAATGCCTACCTTATTAAGTTTGATGATGGATGCTGCAAGGGAGAGCAGGAAGTTTGGTCTTTGTAGTTTCTGGGGAGAAGTGCAAAGGAGAAATGATGAAACTGCTCAGTAGCCTAACTAAACCATGGTCGAGTCCAGTCTCACTTCCTTTAGCATGAGTGGAACAGAGATATAAAGTTAGAAGGACATAGAGGAAAATGTAAATGCATAAGTAAACAAAAGGATGATGATGATGATAACTTTTATGACTACCTCCTACTGAACCTGTGAACCTGACCCCTCCAGCAAACATTTCACTTCTCTCCAGACTGTGGATCATGAAAATATGCACTATGTTGGCACATTTATTTTTTATTCTGGATTGCATACTCCTGAGGTTGGGAAAGCCAGAATAATAGATGACAATGAAATACAGTTTGACTTCCTTTCAGATGAGTGTCATGAACTATTCCTAAAAAACGTAGTGCTAGTAGTAACCATGGTATTTTTGCAGGCAGATATTTGATGAGATCATTATACTTACAGTTAGACTACATAAGGTGAGATCATTAGAGGAAACAGGTGAGTATTTTTTTTTTTGGTACTAAATTTTGTGCTCCCTGTGGAGCTACTCTACTAAGTTTATTCAAAAATTTTAGTCTACAGTCTCATCATTTTAGAAGCTCATTCTGTTATTTGTTGGCTATTAAACTGAGAGAGAGAGATTTACGAAAAAGATAGTATTTCTATGACCTACCATTTCTATGAGCAATTGAAATTGAAGGCCATTTGGAAGAATCAGGACTTAAACCCGTCACAGATTAATAAAAGGCCCATGTGGGTAGCCATCACTCTGGCGTATGACTACAGAATCCCTTGAGAAGAATCTCCCTAAGGTTTCCCTGTGCTGAATCTGAAAACTACGGGAAATCATGCAGAGACAGAAAACATCCTTAAATCCAAATGATGGAAGTTTAAATACAGTTAATTCCAACTAATACCTAGAATCACTCCAAGATAATAGGAAGCCCTAGTTCTGGTTCTTAATTTGACTGTAGCAGCAAAACAGGGGAAATCAAAGAGTGCTCTGTGTGCTATCTTTCTTCTCCTCACTGCCTTGTTTCCACTGGTCTTTTGAATATATTAAAATCGACCATATTTCTATGTATCTCTGCTTTTGTATAACATGTATCCTTGAAGAAGAAATGGTATATTGTCCTGGAATACAATGTACCAATACTGACTTACATCACTTAGTCATTTTGGAACATATTTCCTATGAAATAATACAAGATAAGTACATTACATAGTTACTTCTTATGCTTACAAAGGATTTAAAGTCATGAGAGTTTTCTTGTCTGGGATCAGGACCAAACTCTACATCAACAAGTTTCCATAAGAATTGCTGGATGCCTTCTTGTACATCCTAAATACTTGTGCTTTTTAAAATCCAAGGAAACAAAATAGTTTAAAGCACTTTTGCTTCAAATGTGCTGTTGGAGCAAAGCATGAGGAAACAATGAAAAGAAACTGAACTGTGTTGAAAGAGTCTCCTGTTGAACAGAATCGTTCATCAAGTCCAACAGTAGTAGAAAGTAAATGAAAACGTGACCTAAATCAGCAGCACAAAAAACCAGTAGACATTTAGGTTGCAAGAAATGCTTCTGTCAGATTTTTGGCATAGTTTTGCCCTTATATTATACGTCTAAAATACTGTAGGTATGTTCTCAAAATAATAATAATAATAATAATAATAATAATAATAATAATAATAATAATAATAATAATAATAATAAAACTCTAGTAGACATTAAAGCAGTTCTTCTTGAAGAAGCAATAGAAATTTAATAGAAACCATCTGTCAAGATGCTTAGACTCAAGAGGCCATTGTTTCAGCTGGTTATTTTGATCTTTCTCTCTGATATTTTTAACAACAAATTCTTTGCTAAAATACTCTATTTAGATAATTTTTAAATAAGAATGGCTGTATTTTCCTGTTTATAAGGAGGGAAAAATTTGATCATGCTGTCCTTTTTTTTGCCTTGTAACTGCTTATATGCTCTCTTATCCATGGGAATAAGCTCCTCCTGGAACCATTTGATACGTTGTGTTCAATGAAGTTTTACAGTAAAGTTTACTTGTAAGTGCAGCATAGGAAGCTGAAGCCTGTCACTAATATAATGTAATAGTCAGGGGTTTTCCCCTGATTTTTAACACTTAGCTCTAACTTCTGCTCAGTAATATGTATATGGGAGGGAGATTCAGACTGTAGTCAGTAATGAGATAAAGTAAAAGCAGGAGCACTAATAAGGAAACTTCTTTTTCCTCTCCATTTGTGAGAAAAAAAGATGCCTTAAGATACGTTTTTAGTTTGTATGTTCTTTCATTTAGAGGCTACCTTTGTGTATGGCACTGCAGCGTAGCCCACAGTCCTCTAAAATCAGCCTTAACTAGTTCTGCTCCCAACAGTTTAGTGGCTAGAACATTTAGCATGGTAAAATGTCAGAGTATTTTCTTGCCTCACACAGGTTTTGCAGGGAGGCTGCTTCACACAAGAGAATTTTGTGTTGCCTTGACTGCTAGCAAAGCCAGGGTCTGCTAATGCAAAGCAGACGCCGAGAGGCTGCGGCTGTACAGCTGTGTGCAGGCAGCAAAATGAACAGTGGATACGAAGCACACTTTCCAAGGAATGAGCAGAAGAAGTGCATCAAGACAATTTGACTCTAATTTATGGGTCTAAATGAGAAAATTAGTTGAATTCTCAACCAACGTAAAGCACATAAGTAAAAATTGCAACTTTATGAGAGCTCATATGCTTTGTCTGGTTCTATCATGAAAGCAATGGATGTTTTGCCTAACACAATATCAGGCTTTACACTGCATTTCCTGTACAAAAGCATGTTCTCTTCACGTTTAGGCTTGTAAATAAAAAAGAAAGTTTGTATCTTTTTATATAACATTATCTGCATTATTGCATCAGTAACAGAACTACCATTTCAAAATAGGATGTTAAAAGCAGACTCTAATTTGATATAAAAAATAATGTTGAAAGCAAAAACTAATGTTTTACAGATCATTGGTGACCTAGATGTTGTGCTCAGGATGACAGGCAACATATGATGCTATTTCAAGTTCAAGTTAACTTGTCATAATTCTGTGTAGTGTTATGGAAATTACATGTGCCAGCCACCATAACAAGGTTCAACACCAGGTCTCCACTGAATCGGCAAGCTGAAAGTTGTTTTTATCAATAGTGCTAAAGCTCAAGCTGGGTGCTTCTGATGAGGGACTTCAAACTAAGAAAGTGCTGGGCAATTATGCTCTTAGCATCTAAGCTCCTTATCCCTCAAGGGATAGGTTGGACCCATTGTAATACCAGGATCCAGGCTCTTCTTGGTTTTCTACTGGTTTGATTTTGTTTTTTGGTTTTTTTTTCACTAAGAGGTTGCTAAGTGATCCTTTTCTTATACATTATCACATCCTCTTAAGTCAGCTTCGGCTGATCCTGTGGTTACCTATTTGCCATGTCGAAATCTGGTTGCTGCAGATCATATGCCACGATCTATAAGCTCTATAGATCAGATCTCTGTCTTCCCTAGCTATTACTGCTGTTAAAGCTGCTAGCTCCAAGTTTCGAATAACTTTGCCTACAACAGTAGGTAGACTGCAAATTCTTTTAAAGTTCACTTGAATAAATATATAGCTGCAGAGCTCCCTCTAGCAGAGCTCAGTTATTCTCAGTCATTTCATCCAGCGTATCCTCTGAAGGGGTTCTATGACTGCTTTTCTCCCTGTTTTCTTAAAAGACATTGCTTCATATAGATGCTTTTTCTGAAGTTAAGGCTAGATATCTGGAGATCAAACATCTTTTGAATGAGACTTACACAATGCAGGAACATTATTTTTGTCCCAGACGTAAGAGCTGAGAAAAACCACTCTTATTTCAAAAAGACTCTCGAAAAGACCTTTGAAATAATGTAGTCATACGTACCCTCCTGTGAACACATCAGGTGTGCTTAAAAGAAATGATGACAACTGTGTTACCACCAAAAGAGATCACTCTTTTTCACAGTGTATAAAATTGGAAATGCTTCTTAAGAATTTTGTGACTGGTAAATTGGGAAGGTATCTCAACTAAACATAAGTGAGTTAGGTATTTCTATGAAAGTTGATCTTGTACAAAATAAATTTAATTGAACTTTCACTTTTTACCAAATTGAAAATGCATTTATTTCACCAGGAAACTTGACTGCAATAATCTTTAACTGATGGCATCTACTTTCTTAAAGTATTTTACTTATCTTCATATAAATATGCACTTCATGATTTATATTAATTGAAATATATTTTATATGATGCAGCATATTTTCTTACAATCACCATTTGCTTGCTGATTTACTCATTTTTCTAAATAAAATAAAAACATTTCTAACAAAATCTTTTCTTGAAGACATAGGAAGAAATCAAGCAAAAATTAACAAGGTAATAAAAGTTACCAAGACAACTTTCAACCAATGTCAACCTGAAGCTGTGAGGAACAGAAACTGAGTAATCTCTTCAATATATGACTGTCTCCAATGAACTATTAAAACACACAATTTATATCTGAATACTCAGTAAAACGAAAGGAGGTAATGTTTTTCAAGACCAAGCCCCGAGACACCAAGAACATTATTATCTACTGCTGATCTTCTATGATGGTCATATCTATTTGTCTAGAAACACTGACAGCAATTATTATTCTTAAATTAGACAAACTACTGATGGATATTTGAAATACAAACAATGCAACCTACTGATTGATGTTAGAAATTTTAAATTAACCATTTGAAAGTTGGAAGTGAGATTAATTTCTTTAAAGGGAAACTTTTCTCTACAAGAGAACATGCCGAAGTTTGACATAATGTTCTAAATGCCTTAAAATAGTATACCTCTTTCAAAGCTCTGTACATTACTAAAGCAGGAGAAAAACTTCAGCGGCCCTCAAGCTGAAAGCTGGTGTGCTAGAGAATCACCACAGAAACGTTGCAGCATTCATAGCCATTAAAGGGAAAATTATGTTGTCTCACTGTTTCCTTTTTTTCCTCTTTTTTTCTTCCTTCCCCCTTCCCCTTTCTTTTTATTTTTAGTTTTGATTTTGTATACTGGAAAGTCTTTCAAAAATGAAGAATAAGTTGGGAAAAATTATGATGTGTTAAGATGGGCAATATGACACTCCACTGCCAACTACATCAGAACTGCACATTTGTGCTTGTTCAACAAATGCAGCTGACCCTCTGTGTACTAAGGACTGAACAGCTTAGTGCAATGTGTTTTGCAGTCAGTATCTAAAATTGGAGGAAGGTTTTGCTCTCTAAGTACTTCCTTTTTTTTGAGTAAAGCAGTGGTTATTCTCATTGGCCTTTTCATTGGCCAAAATGGAGCAGGAACAACTTGCTCATATGGGGCATTTCCACGACTGAGATGGCCATTTCATAGGCCAGGAGGGACAATTAGAGGCAGAGCTTGTTATTTGGCCAATTTCCACGTAATTTCTTCCAATCAAACTATATCTTTGTTTGCTTTTGCTGTGCCTTCATCTCTTTTTCTCTAGAAGTCATACTAAAAGAGAATATAAACTATATGGTTTTCCTAGCTTGTGAAACTATGCATGTTTCTTAAAGGCACTCTAACCTCTATGACCTCAAGTCAAGAAGGAACCAAAATTGATCTACCCTTCTATAAATATCAAGTGGAAAACAGACAATAACAATTACACTTTTATATAGATTGAGATATATAAGAAATAACATGGGGTATCTGCAGTATAAACAACTGTATTTATCTTCCTTGTCAGAACTCAGCTAAATCTGAATGGTCAGCTCTCCTCTGAGCAACCAATGGCTTAAAGCTGACTTTAGGGTTTTGATTAAATGGGAAGAGTCCTATCTGTGTAAGTTTTTGCCTTCACAGCCCCCAGCCTCAATTAGTGAGAGGCTTTTTGTGCTAGAAACCTGGTTACAAAGAAGGAAGCCATTTACCCAGCCAAGGGACCTCCCTCTTTGTATTTGGCACCTCACAGATAGTATTTTAAAGCCTCCAACTCTCCACCCACATCCAGGTTTCTTCATTGCTTTGCAAAAATTATTTCTTTGGCTCCTTTTTACATTTGAAATACTTTTCCAGAAGAGATGTCTTTATTTCCAAAGATCAAAGGAAGACCTTTTTCTAATATGTGCAGACTGATGAATGAGGGGATAAGTAAAGTACAAAGAAATCCTGCTACATTTAGAATGAAACTGGAGGTGCTGCTTTGGCACCAATGTGCAAATACCAAACACAGGTTTCCTGAAGCAAAAAGCAACCCACCAACATTCTCTGATCTGTATTATGCATGTATTTACCTTTTCTGGGTAACTGTTATGTGTTAAAGTAGTTTTCTTCTTTTAAGCAGCACAGGCCAGATTGGCTTTGTTTAAAATATGCTATTTTCCCTTTAAACCCATCCTCCGCATATATTTATGAAAAATTTGTACAACAGATTAGTGCAAAAGGTTAAGCCAGTTTCATTATCTCTGAAAACCTGTCACACTGATCTTGTTAAATCAGCCATCCCTAATAATATGCTTCCAGAGTCTACTCCTCTCCTTTCCTTCACATCAAAATTAAGGTAAGACATGGGAGAGGACAAGTGCAGATTATCTTACTTGTTTATGACATGACTGAATTTATAACATCTTGGGTTGATATTACTTTACCTAGCATAAATATTAAAATAACTGGGTCTGCTAGGACACCAGCTTGGAAGTAAGAGATCATAGAATCACAGATGTAACTTTAAACCCAACTTGCATAGCTTTCAACAGATCACTAGTTTGTGTCTATGTGCTTTTTTCACCAAAAATGAAGATGAAAATATGCTTTTTTATCTTTCTGTCATGTAAGTAAATTAAAAATGTAAAAAATCTATGACAATAGGACCTTTAAAAGTAGGGTTAGGTACCACATAAGTGGATTAGTTATTACTATTACTCTGATGTTCTATCAGAGATATTTCTACTCATAGGAAAATTACATCATGTATTTCTCATTATCAGAACAACTGCTGGTCTTGTTTTGGCAGGATAACCATTCCTCCTGTTTTTTTTAATGAGGTACTACTAGTCTCAGGTGTCATACAGTAGTATTTACTTTGAATGCACAGAAACCTGTTTCCTTCATAATGGACATGAGTCAGGCTTACAGAGATATCTAGCCATGCAGGTAAAGTCCTCGGTCTACAAGCTTTTACACTAGCAGAAAATGCAGGAGCAACCCCAGACACCAGATTTGCATCAGCTGGTTCAGAAAAAGTAATTATCAGTAATTCTAAAGTTTTCTGACAATATATAGCATTTTACTCGATAACAGAGCTTTTTACACAGTAATGATATATAGTACATTTAATCTTCAGGGAGCTCTGCAAATAGCAACTAATGTCTCCTCCACAATGGAGATCTTTGAGTTCTCTGTTGCCTGACACTTCCTGGTTTTGGCCAGGAACATGATCACAATTGTGTGGCTTGTCCATTTGTTTATTTCTACTGCCTGACTGTGCTTAAATACACCAACTTTTGCACCTTTATTCTTATCTGTCTCAGAACAATGGGAGGGAGTTAAGCAGAGATTAGGAATTATGAAGCAAAACTCAGAACATCTCATATGATGCCAGTTTTTTTCCACCGCAGTTCAAGCAAAAGACTTCCAGAGAGTAGCTTGGAAACACTTTAGCCATGTGTTCTTGGCTTTTTGCCTGTTTAACAGAGGTCTTGCACAACTTGTGTTTTATGTGCTGTCACCTTGATTTCTCTATATTTTAGCTGGTCTCCTGGTGCCACTGTTTGCCATTGGCCTGCCTTCAAAGCGAGTGCCTGTGGACAGTACTCATACGGTATGTAACATACCGTATGCTTTGACAACTCATGTGGTCTTAATGGGTTTCCCAGTTACAGAGGCTAAAAGAGCAAGGCAGCCTGTTCTGCAGGCTACCACACAGCAGTTCCTATGAATAAATCCTTTAGATAGGAGAAAATAAATCATTTCTACAATGTTTGCTTTCTATCTGGTAGCTATAATGAAGTCTTTCTCTCCTGTGGCAAGGGAAAGTGCAAAAAGGATATTCACACTGTCATCTAAATGAATAATGACTGGGAGACTAGTTAACTTAATTTCTAAGGTTTCATGATATCTTCAGTGCTTGCAGATAGGTAAGAAGCTGAAGGCCAATGTCTAAAAATCCGTGATAATCTTTGTTTAGCTCTGATATTGAATGCTTTCTTTAAATATACTCAGCAAGAAAGATGTGTTTCAGAAAGCAAGGTTATTTGTATGCCTCACCTTACAAACAGCAAGGAAATCACCTTGCTGCGCTGCATGAACTGTTTCCTTTGATTTACCTACAGCTTTTGAAGTGTAATCTCATTATCTTCTCTTACCTCTCTTGTTTTACTTGACTTCGTTTCCTTGATCAGTTTTCAGTCACCTCTACACTGGCTTCTCCTTATCCTGGGTCCATCCTCCTCCCTGTTGTCTTCTTTTTCTGAGTGTGAGCTAATAGTAAAATAGAGATACTGTTACATAATAAAAATGATAATGCAGCTATACTGATAAACTGAAGAATATACTGCAGTTTAACATTCTCCGTTTTTAAACATCTCTTGGAGTCATATTTCATGTCATACCGTATTGTCCTGCATTGCCTTCCATATTATCATTCCCAGTCCTATATTCTCTTCTTTAGTTTTTTTGTTGTTGATGTTTATAGGTGTCTGAGTTATACTGATTCCTTTACTGAAAAAATAGGGGGGGTTGATTTTTTTTCCTGAAGAGAAAACGCTGTAAATAGATTATTATGGTAATACCACTAAGCATCTAAAATACATATTGTGTATGTGAGCAATGGAAAGAATTTTTAAGTCACTGTATAATTCTTGACATGATTGGTCCATTTTTCTGCATAATATAAGAAAAAATTCTGAGGCAGACTGGCTGACTAATAGGGCTAGGATAGCTGGCTTATTTTAAACTTATTAATTTAAAACTAGAAGACATCTTCCTAACATTTACTAATAAACAAATGTAGTTGCCTATAATTCTAGTTTTATCATAAATGCTCAGTTTTGTACTCAGTCCGAGATGTTGGCATTTTTCTACCAAAAATTTTCTTTTCTTATAAGGTTTGTATTCCTGTCTGCTGTTCCCATCTACTTTAAACGTGGGGATATGTGGGTAGAGAGAGCATGACGCCACCACATCAAATTCCCTGATTTTGTTTCTGATATAAATGAGGTCTTATGGTTTGGTTTTTTTTTTTTTAATACAAATGTTACAAATGAGATAATTTTACTACAAGGAAGCATTTCCACCATTTTTGGTGATACAAAATTTCTTTGCTATTCTCACCTGTTCTTACAGTTTGGCAGAGGAGTTAAGTTTCATTATCTTTATTCTGGAGAAAGACAACCCTCGACTCTGAGAATTCATGTCCATTAAGCCCATTTTAAGGGTATCTTCCATTATAACTCTTTTTCAGTGTTATTATTTCCTTGTGCTCACATATGTTTATAAATTATACTACAGTTCTAAACTATTTTTATTTTGAAGATGCAATGGTTCTAAAAGAGCATTATTTTATTATTTTACAATGTAACTGTCAAGAAGAACCGTGCAATGTTAATCAACAATGTGAATTCTCTATAAGTAGCCTCTGCTATAGCATCTTTTCTACACTTTCCAAAGGCAATAGTGATGGAAATTGTGTATGCTGTTCAGTAAAGGCAGAGTTTTTATAAAGATTGGAACAAGATTTCTACAGCACCTGTAAATCAACAACTTTAGGCTTATACACATCTGCCTCAAAATGTTTACTCTTTTAAATTCAGGCATTTATGTAAACCATGCAATTAAGGTTGAACCCTTAAATCTCACTGAAAGTCTGAATCAAAAGGAAATCTCACAAGTTCTTTAAAAATAGTGTCTTTATCTGCTAAAACTTTTGAATAACAAAGTTTGAAATTGCAAGGAACAAAAGCCTGAAGGATAGGCTAATTACTGTTTCTAAATTTTTTTCATATGCCATTTTTCTATAATTCTTCTATCTAATCCTTCAAAGCAAGTAATTTATTTTGGAAACAAAACAAGTCCATTTTGCTGACAATGGAAATAATTGTTATCAGAGATTCACAATGCCACCCAAGGTCCTGAATTGTTATATTTGCCTTTTCTCTGCTTAGAGTTAGAAGCTTTTAGATAGAACTCGGCAAGTTTATTAATGCTTACGTGTTCACAGTTCTCAACTAAATCCTGAAATGCGAAGAACTGCAGAAGGATGCTTTCCTCATGCTCTTGAAAGATCAGCAGATGTGCTCTCTTCTCCAGTTGTTTGAATTTGATGAGAAGGTCAGAATTTTGATGGATTGGCCTTTGTACTGGCAGAAATCAAACAGAACTTTGAAATCTTCAATGTACAAAAGAAATCTTACTGACTTCGTTGCTCATCATGGACAAAGATTTAAAAGTGGGATAGGATTTAAGACCTATTATGTTTCTTCTTGTGCTGGTTTAACTTTCTTTTTATGTTCAAATCTTAGAGACCCAATTTCTTCCTCAGAGCAGCTTCTGTTTTATTTTTAGCGTTCAAGAAACAATGTATGCAGCACTTAGTGCCATGGTCTACTTGAGAAGGTGATGCTCAGCCAAAGGTTGGACTTGATGATCTCAGAGGTCTTCTTCAACCTAAATGATTCTGTGATTCTTGGAAATTGGCAATTTTATTTTCTCAAACAGATGACTTGCAGATTTCAAATTTGAAGCCTTGCTCTTCTAAAGTGTCCCAAAAATGGGAACTATTTGTTGATCATTCTGGAGTAGCCTGATACTCCATAATTGATCAGGTGATACATTTGCTTGTTAAATGATTCAGTTTAGAAATATGAAGAAACTCCAATGTGAGGGAAAACTTTACCTTGGGAAATGGTGAGGAACTCAGGTTCACACAGAGTGCCTTGCTGTCTTTTAAGTGCTTTCAGCTTGAGCAGAGTACTTTACTACTTTCCATTGTATAGGCTGAGCTTTCTGTCAAAATGTAAACAATTGTCAAGTATATATTTTTTTCTGAAAAAGGAATCACTAAATGAAAAGGATATCATAAAACAGTTGTGAAAGCCTATTCTATATAAGCAGTGTCTTGGCCAAGTGTTCTAAATAAATGTGTGAATAGTGTGTTGAAAGTATATTTTTAGCTGTCTAATACGATCCACAAAGACCTTGATGATAATTACAGTAAGACTTTGAGAAGTAACTCACAAGGCAACAACTTTGACTTGGGAGTAATTTTCACTAAATTACTAAACTCAACATAATCATAAGAAGTAGTGGTGCAGCATAACAACGTTGAGCTGCTATGGGCTTAACTTTGCACCTTTAGAGCTGATGCACTTTAAACCACTAGAGGTATTAAGCTCACAACAGTTTGACACATATCTTACTCAGCAGGTCATCTGATTGTACTCCTGAGTTCAGATGTAACTGTAAGATTTGCTCTGAAGTAAGATCTGCTAAAGAGAAGTTGTTTGAAGTAGTCTTAAATACATACCTTTTAAATAAACCCCTCATTTTGAGCATGTAAATAACAGTATAGTATTACAGACCAAGTGTTCAGAGTTAGTGAGCTGACAGACAGCGGAAATTCACTGTTCAGTTGAAGAGATATCAAATACAATTCCTTCCTTAAGGGAAAAAACTTCCTTTCATTCATGAAAAAAAATATCGCAGCATTGGTTAATGCACATATTGTGCATCTGAAGATATTTAGTTCAACCTTCTTGATTATAAATAAACAAGTTTATTTATACTGAGATAACACTGGCAAAGCACCCTAGAAACAGGCAGATGTGAGTTTCTGTTTCTAATCTCAACAGACATATGATATGTGGCCTTAATGTAGTAAGCACCATTCAAAACAGAATAGATCTTTTCCATTTATCTAGATTATTTTGTTAAGTTTTAAAAATCTGAAACAAATATATTAAAAGATTTTTTAAAAATCAATGATATCATTAATAGTTATAGATAAAGCAAATGCAAAAAATAGTAACTATATCCTTGTGAAGAGGATTAAAGGTTTGCAGTTTTTTGGTAACAATTACTGGAGCTAATATTGTATATAATGTAAAACTGAGGTAATCTTAAAACACTTTTGTATGTATAAACTTGTATAAGCTTTTACAGTTAAGTGATTAAGTAAAGAGAAAAAACAAACTATGGAAGGTCTCTGACTGAGGGTGGTTTTTACATTGCTAGAAGCGGATATTTTGAATTTAACAGAATGACCTGTCCATACTCACCTTAATCCCCAGAAATAAATCACTCCTAACAGATAGTGAATGAATTGAGGGTCTGGGGGAAGCAGGGATTCTGCCCTTGCTTATGTAAGGTAATAGAGCAACAGCAGCACAGATTTAAATAAAACCATGGGTGAGGGGTGTGGAAGTTGAAGAATCATACAGACGTCTTCAAAAGATGGCTTGAGATATCTATGGTTTATCAGTGATGATGAATGATCTTGGCGTACGGAAGATATGAAAAGTCAGCCTGTGGTGGGGCCTGAGAGAACCCTTGCCTGCCAGTCCTTAAGAACCTGATGGCACAGTTTCAGAATTTTAAAATCAGGGAGGACTAAACAAAAGGAAATTCCCTAACCTCTATTGATTTCAACAAAATTTTAGGCTGATTTACCTCAGTCAGGTAGGACTGATGAGGACACATTCTTTACCTCATTTTCTGTAATTTCTTTTTCTCATGTCAGTGAGATGATCTGAATCGTTATATTTTACAAATTAACACATGCTTTACATTTCTGGTTCTGCACAAGTCCCTTGAAATGCCAAAAGACTGACCTTTCAGATAGGTAGTGCATTTTGAAGATCTACTGGAGCAAACTTAATATTTCTTTTTGTTTTACTTTTTATCAAGTTTGAAGATACTATTTCTACCAATTTTACAAATGCATAGTTAGTAACACCTCCTGCACCACATGTTCTGTAAAACAAAAATTATTTTTCAGAGTTTTGATGGCTTTGTGATCAAGAAAATAGTCTTTTGTAGAATACATGTGGATACTGTATTATTCTCTCTGCAAACTAACTGCAGTATGAAAGCATTGTTTTGTTCCTTTAATTCTTATTCTCTTAGACACAGGCTTCCCTGCACTAGTTTCACAGTGACGACAGTTAGCATGTGGTGAGCTACAATATCATCTACCAGCATTAACCTATGACCAGACTCTTTGTTAAAACTAATGAACACCAGTAGGGGCTCCATTTTATAGTGCACTTTCTCCAAACTTAAACATAGAGAACTTCCCCCTATATTTTTACTTTAACTATTGAAACGATAAAAACAAAACATAAAATGAACTAAAGAAATCTGTTGGAGCTCTGTGCTGACTTTAGCTTGCCTCGTATTCATATGTGGAGAATTATTAGAATGCTCTTTTTTCTCTGGCTGGTGATAAAGTCAAACATATTAAAGTCTTTCTCAATTGGCATTTCTAAAAATGCCTTTACCCTTTGCAGTATGTGTTGAAAAGGCCAAATTCTCCTTGCCTTACTGTCAAAACCAGTCTTGGTTTTCTCTTTTCAGTAAGATTATACATGTGAATAAAAGAAGTAGAATTTTGTCCAAAGGGACTAACAACCTCAGCAGATTGAAAACAGTTACAGCAATTCACAGTTTTAAAGCAAGCACATTCACATGTCATGTTTTTCCTTTTTCCAACTTGTCCATTTATGTATTTTCTGATGTAACTGTATGCACAGTAAAGATCCTCTCTGTGTATTTTTGCATCTTGCTTGTACATTCTGATTCGTAACAACAAAAATACAATCAGAATTTGTATCTAGTATTTGCACAGGACCTTACAAACCACAATTTGCAGCACTTCCTGATCTGTTGTAAGGAGAATTTTGGCTGTGAAAAGGCTGCAGGATTTGGCCTATTAACTAGTTCCACTATAAATTAGTACATATGTTGTTATTTATTTGGAAAACAAAGCTTCCCTTGAAATGCATTTTAAGGTCACCTAATTATCAGGCAAATACCATTTTGCAACCCCTGAAAAACTCCCGTCTTCTTAATCAATTCAACTTGTTTTCATTGAGTCCCTCTGATTTTGCTTAGTGTTAGTTGGCTCAGATGCCAAGAAAAAAAACAAAAAAAGACCAGTGTATGATAAATTTTCCCCCTATAAAATGAAACATCTAATCAAAAATACTGTTTGGAGGCAGCTGAGAATACCTACCCATGCAGCATACGTTTCAAGCAGCTATCGAGCACAGCAAAGACCAAAAGCCAGCTGCATTTGGCTTCTGTGGAGTCTAAACGTGTTTTTTATTTGGAACTGTAACATGTGATTTTTGTTTGTTTGTATGTTTTGCTTTTCATTTTACACAACTAACTTCTAGAAAGGATTTTTGCAACTTCTTAACTTCCCCTTAATGGCACAGATGGCTTTCCTCAACCCCCCTGGACTGCTCTGCTTTCCCTTAAGGCACAGCAGTCACCTTTGACACCACCAACAGTAGGTAAAGCAGAAGAAGCTATGACAAAATCCGACTTTTAGAGGGAGGTGTTTACCTGTTGCTTCTGCAGTTCATACTGACGCTAGATCTGCAGCTAAAGCTTTTTGCTCGACTCCTCATTTACTCACTCCTCTGCTGACAACGGCCGGGGTGAAAAGTGATGGGTTTCCATGGAGAGCTGCGTGGTGGGGGCAAAAAGAGTTTAGAATCAAATTACACAAAACAAGGCAAAAGTGGTCAACGTCTGCTGCTCCCTGAATTTAGGCAAAGGCTCCGCGGAGCGCCTGGCTGGCGGCGGGGATGCGGGGAGCGCTTCCTGCCGCGGGGCGCACGCGGTGCGCGCCCCTCACGGACGGCAGGGCGGGCGGGGTGCGAAGCGCCGTCTCCCGGGACCGGGGCCGGGCTCGACCGCTCGCAGAGCCGCCCGGGCGCCTGCCCGCGGCCCAGCGGCGGGGTTGNCACGGACACGGACACGCAGACACACAGACACGCCCGCCCGCCGTGCGCTGCGCATCCCGTGCCGCCGGTGCTGCCCGCCCGCCCCGCCGGGACGCGCCAGTCGCGCTCTCCCGCAGCTTCTCCGCGGGCGCCCAGGTGGCTGCGCCCCGCGGCGCTCCCCGCCCGGCCCGGCACGACTCGGCACGGCCCTGCGTGTCTTGCCAGCCGGCGTCCCGCGGGCGCGGAGCCCATGGCGCTGGGCGGGAGGATGCGCCTGAGCCGCGTCTGCTGCGTGTTGTACCAGCTGTGCGTGCTGTCAAGCGGGCTCGGCGCAGGTAAGTGCGCGCCTTTCGCGGGACGGGCCGAGCCCGGGGCGGCCTCCGCGCCCCGCCGGCTGCCGGTGGCGGTACCTGGCCATTGTTAACCGCGCCCGCCCCCCGAAACCGGTGGTGATCAGATAATGCGCGCCTCGGCTGAGAGGGTGCACTGCGCAGCGCTCGTCTGTACCAAACCTGATTTCCGCAGGCAGCCCTGTCATCTCTCCCGGCTGTGCTGTTCCTAGAGTGCGAGATGAATGTGTAAATAAACCTGTTTCCTGTCTCAGGCTAGTGGAGGTTGTGTGTACTCCGATGTTTCTGAACATAATGCTGGAATTTTGGTTATATTGTGATGTAGTATGTGGTGTGTGTGATATACAGGCATCACTAATTAGTGCTTCTAACTCAGTTTCATTGTAAGAATGATCATGATACAGCATGTGCATGCAATTGCCACTTCTGTGTGCAGCCGTGGTGTGTGTGTGTGTATATTTAGCCAAACTTTGGGTCTTGCAAAACATGCTGAGAAGAAGATTGAAATTTTCAAATTCTCTCAGGTTTATCCCAGCGATATTTTTTTGGCTATATGAAAAAATTGTTACTTCGCTTACATGATGAAAGGTTTATGCAAGTTTCCTTGCCTAGAGGTGGTGATCAAAAGGAAGAACATCCCCAGCTGCTGGTACAAACACAACTTCTGCCCAGCTTGGGTTTCAGCTTTCTCTCAGTGCTCACCAGGACCCTGGTGTGTTCCAGACACATCAACGGGCACAGACCCATCCAGCAGCTGGCCCCTCTGCTGTGCCTAAGGACAAGATAAAAGAGACAGATGAAGTCCACTGTATTTTTTGTGGCGTGCTTGCTGGTCTAGGAGTCAGAATGACCATCTTTTGGGGGGCATAGGCATAGGTTTTAGGCAGGCAGTGGATGCTGATCGGTGCTCCAGTCATTTAAAGCATCTGCTGGCTTTCCCGCAGGTCTTCATGCTTCGGAGGAGACTGAGGAGTGGGAGATTGTCTTCCCTGCACTGTGGAGCCCGGGCCAGCAGGAGCCGGCGGGTGGCAGTGGTGGTGGTGGGGGCTGTAACGCCGACCCCAGCGGTGGGAACCGAAGCAACTCTTTCAGTGCCCCAGTCACGCCTAGCCCAGTGGCTGGCAGTTCCCGAGAGGTGCGTTCAGTCTCCTCCTCGGTGGATGCACAGGTGCAGGCAGTAGAGGAAGCAGCAGAGGAAGAGGACACTGAGGATGAGTATGAGTCTCAGGAGTTTTACCCCTGGTCCCCCCTGCCCCAGGGGTCTGGTGCTGCCTCTCAGTTGCCGCCACCACCACCATCTCCCCCACCACCACCTCCAGCAGAGGATGGAGATGAAGTGCTGCTGAGGATCCCAGCTTTTGCTCGGGAACTGTACCTGCTGCTCAAGAGGGACAGCCGCTTCCTGGCTCCTGGCTTTGCCGTGGAGGAGAGGCTCGGGGGTGAGGGCAAAAGTCCACCCAGTGCCGCACAGTCGCAACCTGAGAGAGCTTGTTACTACAGTGGTGCTGTCCTCCGCTACCCAGGCTCCTTCGCCTCCTTCAGTACCTGTGGTGGATTGGTAAGATGACCTTGTATGCAGGGGTAGCACCCAGGTCTCCATCCAAGTCTCTGCTTCATCTGTTGCTTTTCACTCTCATTCCTTTCTTAAGGTCTTATTTCTTTCAATCATCTTGGGTCCCGCCTCTGTACCTGTCCTTGTTTTAACAATTTTCCTATTTGTACTCTTCTCATAACATTTCTCAAATACTAATTCTGCCTTTAGCCTGTGCAATTTTGGTATTGTTTATCCCATTTCCAGATACACAGCTTTCTGGTTTTGAATTTTCATCCTCTTATATAATCCTTTCTCAAACTTTTCTCATCTCCATCTCTAATTCTATCTTGCCTTTAATGGACGTCTGTAATTAGTTACCTCCATGCTCCCTCTCCTTTCTTTTCCCTGTCTCATCATCTTTCCTCTTGTCCATCTGTAATCCATTTGTTCTTTATTCTCATCCTGTCTTCTAAAGTTATCTTCCTTATTTTTATTATCTTCCTTATCTTCTACATCTCAGTTTTCAGGCTATTCTGTCTTTCCTATTTCTACCAGTATTTTACCAGTGTCTCCTTTCTCATTTTCATTACTCCTTTCCTTTCATCTCTTTGGCCTTTTTTCTCTACCTCATAGCTTCCCAAATGTGGTACCTGTAGCTGCTTGAATTTGGGACTTCTTTCGTTTTAGCTCCTACATAGAAGAATGCAATGAGTATGTTTTCAGCAGAAATGTTAGTACAGTCAGACCTTTTCAATGGTTATTACTTCTGTGGAATACCTCTCTTATTTAAAAGAAGTTTCACCTGCCATTATTTCTGTTGCTTCAGTCATGATTTTTGCATGACTGAAATTCATTCTCAGATGAAGAATAGAATTGGGTACACTGACAGCAGCACTTATGATCCAAAAAGCTGCAATCCTAAAATACTTGCGGGTGGATGGAAAGTGTAGAAAGAAGTTTTACTTGTGATGGTATAAAACGCTCGCAGGATTTAAAACAAAATCAGTTATTGCTACTATTATTCTCATTTGGGGCCTTTATATAGCATCACAAATGTGCATGCCTGCAGCACTTTACAGAATTTAGAATACAAAAAGTAATGGTGCTAGAGACGGTCAACATCCTCCATGATCCCGGGGTTTGGGTGTAAATCACCTTAACCACATGATAGATATTTTGTTGTATTTCTTTTGAGTTTGGACATCTAACTTGTTCTATTATTGATTCACAAAGATATGCCTTTTTGTTTGTATGGCCATGAAGTAGAACCAGGTAAAAAGTGGAAATTTTGACTGCTTATTCATTTGCCTGTTTGAACTTATTAAAAAATCAACACAAACTGAAAATGGTGGATTGACACCAAATAAAATATTTGCCTACACTCCTGCAAAGTGAAACCGCCAAGTTTCACACAACTCTAAGTGGCTGGCATCTAATTATTGACATTTTTGTCAGATTTTCCGAAGCATGGTAGTAGAATTAATTGTGGAGAAAAATAATGAAAGTCAACGGATGATGGTTTGAAAGCAATCAGGTAGAAGATTTTTGTGTTCTGGAAAAGCATTTGGCTTCTGTGCTCCTTCTTAGTTCTAGAGTTTTTCTTCCTTTTACGTTGTGTTTGGGTAAAATTAGGTTAAAGAAAATATTTGTAAAGAAATTGGTTGAGGTAATGATCATCTTTTTATTATGTCTGCTCAAAAGCAATGTACAACATTGCATATCTGTAACACCTCTGATTTGTTATATAAATTGAAATTCACTTTTTAGATAGATCCCAGTTTCTTAAGAGCTCCATTAAAATTTTTTTATTCTGTTAGTCTTTACTAGGAGTACCAGCTTACTCCAAATCCTTTGGCCATCTAAGCATTCATGTGTTCAGATCGTGTTCCCACTCCAGAAAACTGCTGCTGAAACATGAAGTATTCTGTGTATCTCAGACAAAATTGGAAACTATTGTTGATGTTGACTGGTGTTATCATGATCCTCAACTGCGTAGTCTTGTTTGTGGTGAAATATTTAAACAGCTGTTCTTCTGAGAGTGTTGCTGCGTCAGGCATAGTTAAAAAAAATTGCACAGTGCTATTATGTCAAAGATGTCATAACAAATCCTAAGCTATTTGTCATTCTTTATTCAATCATTGCTTGGGCTCTGTTACATGTGTACGTTGCTGAGTTTCCAAGAGCATTGAAAAAGCATCCTAACATACATTGCATATTCCACTCTGTTTCATCTAGGCCTGGCCCTGCAAATAGAGCCAAGCAGTATTTCAAACTACATTTTTTTTTTTTTAAGATGTAAAATAGCATTAAAACTTGAATCTACAAATATTTTTTTTAGTTACCAGAATCAGAATTTATTTTTTCATTTTAAATATAAAGGCGTTTCAGAGAAAATATGAATGTCTTAGATATACTCTCATTTCAAGGCCTTGCAGACTTTGGGTTAGGTTTACTAAGCTGCATACATTTTGGAAAACCAAACACGTGGGCTGATATGCAGCTTAGATTCCACCATTCTGCTCTGCTCTTCAGAAATAGTCTTTTTAGTGAATCATTTTACTCACCAAGGAAATTAAGTGTAGTCTGACAGGCAACAATGTATTTTGCCATGCAGGAGGAAGGGTGAAGGAGGGTTTGGCCATCATGTGCAGGGAAAGGGCATACCTGGCAGTACAGATGTATGGCTGTTGCTGTAAGACTAGTTTTGTGAAAAGGTACTGCATCTTCAGTAAATGAAAGAGGCCTTAGGTGAAATTGTCATCCCATCCACACAGGATGCTGGTGACAGTTCCAGCTTTTCAAGGCACAGAGACCTGACATGCCAGTAAACCAAGAAATTGAAAAAAGTCTGCGTAGAAATCAGCTTCTATACACAGAAAGAATGGAGAATATTGCTGCAGATGTTAGGCACCTTATCCCTTTGATGTTAAAATGTAGATGCTTTTTGAATATTTCACTGATTGTATTTGGGTAAAGAATCTAACATACAGCACAGCATTAAAGTTTCCCCATATTATTTCACAGTTCTCGAGAGCTTCAGTAGTGTTTTTTTTTCTTAAACTGCTCACCAGAACCAGTATGGAGGGGTGAAATAATGGGGTTCATGACATACCATGAAAATAATGCGACAGTGCAAGTGGGAAATGAGAGCTGTACTACTGCATAATTACTAACCAAATTCTGACTACAAGCATTGTCTTCATTCAGCCACTTATCTTGTCAAACAAAGGAAACATAACTCAGTGGTTATTTTCTAATGAATATAAAGACTGGAAATATGCATGGACTGTCTAGAGACTTCATCATGGTGACCTTGGTGCAACCTCAGAGCTCACATGATCAATGGTGGCAGTCCTCTCCAACTCCTTGGTAGAACACTTGTGGATGCTTACCTCTCTTTGAAGCTCAGTGGGATTTACTCTGAGTACATTTTGGGATTCTGCCCTGGTGGTCTGGGAAGATGAATAAGGAGAGGTTTCCAAGGATTCTCCCATCTGTATGCCGACTGCCTAGTTCTTGTTCATGGTTAGCCAAATGACAGGATGTAAACAGTCCTGCTGATGCCAGTGAGACTGTTCCTTTGAAAGTGATGAATTGCAGAGCTGGACCATTAATTATTTAAATGGTTGTTTCTTCTGTTTGCTTGTGTTCTGCCATAATATTTGAAATAAGAAAAAAATAATGTCAGAGGTTATTGAACAGTCTTATTTGTGGCTGGTAAAATATACATATAACTGGGAGTTTTTATTATAGCATGCTGTAGGAGAAATTACCATGGACTGGGAATTAAGAACTCAGACTACTGGTTCTTTATCTACTGCTAGAATGAAAGTTTAAGTAGTCTCACTACTTTTCCCATGGAGTGCTGTAAACATGGCAAATGTGTGCTTTATCCCCTACTCAATTTCAAAAAGAGAGGTATTAATACAATTTTTTCTTAGTAATGAATTCCTTAGGTAGTACTCTATGGCTGACAGGCGTGGGTTTAATTCCCCAATGTTTCTTTCTCTTCTAACTGAAGCAGTCAGCGATAAATAGAGAACAGGTAGGGAAAGGATTTGAATGGGTTTTTGTTTCTAAAGCAATGTATTTAGCCTTTCAGGATGTGCAAACAGGAGCAAATGTAGACAGAGAGGATGGACAGCATAATGCAGCTTCCTACTGCTGTGCTGTTCATCTCAACTTCTTAGCAGGTTGTCTAACAGAACGTCTCTGAAGCTCTACCTAAGAAGACAACATTGACATTTGAGTTAATTTACTGGAGAGAAGTTTTGAAATTCATCTGATTTTCATTGGATCTTGAGAAAGTAAATCAGGCGTATTCATGGTTCTGAAAAATCTGTGTCAAATGCTATGCAATTAAAAGTAATATGCATTTTCACAGTGACTTGAGTTGGAGCAAGCCTTAGCACATCTCCAATCCAGGGAAGAGCTCTCTCTACAGAAGTGTATGGTGCTTTTATTAGGCCTCATTGCCAGTAACAAGCAGGTATTTAAAAATCTGATCAATAGTTTATAGACAAGTACTTCACCTAAATAGCACTGTCCAAAGCAATGCTGCCAGCTTGAGCAAAACAATAGATGGCTGTTGTTTTGTGCTATGGCCACGCAGAAATGTGCCAAATATCACTGGACAGCAGCATTTCAACAAATATTTCTGATGGCAATGTCCTACTTTTACAATAAAACAGAAGTAAATAAGGAAGTGAAAAACCTGTGTGCCTTCTTTGGCTAATGGAATGAATGTATAGCACTTCAGTAAGGTTTGAAAAAAAACTGAAGCAGCTCTACAGGAAATTCATGATTTTTTCTACTTCTGACACAAACTATGTTTTGAAGATTAGTGTTATTAACTAATTGTAATGGAATGATACATGATGGATTACAAATATTTTAGATTTCTTAGGATATTCTAATTTCACATGACCCTTATATTAAGAACATTAGAGCTTCTAGAAAACTGGAATTTTATTTTTTACCTCTCCATCAAGGACCGTCTTATATCCTGTAGGACAGTCTTTGTAGCTTGTAGCAGAACAAGCAGGATGAAATTGGAATGGAATAAGAAAATCAATTAAGAAATTTATGTTTTCCTAAAATTCTGCTCACAATCACTTTTGAGGGTAGGATTCAGCCTTAGAAAAGGCTGAGTCAATGTTTTGATATCTTTCTTCCTAGAGAGTGATTTAAACCACAGTGTTTCAACATCTTTATATGGGAAAAAGCCCAGTGAATATAGTTTAGTTACATTTCCTTGTGATTCCTGCAATGAGAGTAGTGCCTGATATGGCAAGTATACTTGAATTTTTGGACAGCTCAAACAGTTTCAGAGAGCTGCACTGAACTTCTACCTTTTGGTTGCATGGCTCTCAGTGCCAGTGCAATACTTAACCTGCTGCAGCTCCTTTACTGGCATAGGACCTGATGGATTGAGGATGAATAGGCTGTTTGCATGTGGTGTGAGTAATGAATCTATTTTCTTTGCACTGGACATGAAAGCGAAAGTCTTGCTTTTGTGAGTATCCCTGCTTTTGTGGGGCTCTGGGAACAGGTGGTCAGAACAGCTCGTGGGTTTCATACGCTGCCCCGGGAAGCTGTGCCGTTACAGGGTCTGAGCTCCTGCTGTAAGGCTTTGAGACTTCAATAGACTTCTTGCTTCCATTAGGCTGGAGAGCAGCTACCCCATTACACATCCTGAATCATACAGCACCAACATGCAAGCTGAAATGCGTTAAATACCCCGCCTTTTGTCACGCAAATGTTGGTCCTCCCCACCTCGGTGACCCTTGCAGTTCCACATCCGTATTGAGCAACTTCCACACCAGATGCTTTTCCAAAAGAAATTTGAGACAATTACAGCTTCTTTTATGCTGGTGGTAAGCATTAGAAAACAGAGATCACCAATAATTTTTCATAAAAGGGTAAAGAAAAGACACTGTTAGCAGTCTTTATGGCTCATTTGATACATACAGGCTGAAGTTTGACATTACAGAAGGAGGATTATAAAATAGGATTATCCTTACAGGCTGCCAGGATAGAATTAGGTACACACTCTCTCCTTCTATTCACCCAGCTTCCTGGGATCCTTAAATGAAGGGGAGAACAAATAGAAGCAGTCTGCTTAGTGTTGCATTATGAGTTTGTTAGAGAAATGAAACTTTGCTGAGAGGGATGGAAATAAATGTGTGAATAAGAGTACCCTATGAGTATCCCATACTGAGAATTCACAGGTTCAACAACATTTGCTTTGTTGACTTTAAATTGCCCCTTATTTGTGTTTTAAACACCTTTAAATGGGCAATATAAAATTTGTCGTCAGTGTAAACAGGTGAGCTAATTAGGATGTGAGTTCTAGGAAATGTCAGAACAGAAAGCAGCTTTGCTCTATTAAGAAAGTGTTTTGAGTCTTTTTTCCCCAGAAAAAAACCCAAGCATCCCTTGGAAAACAAAGTACCAGACAAAAAATTTATGCTTTCTGCCTCTGCATAAGATAGGAGAACTAGTGAAATGTGGTAGTGCTCCTGGAAGAGTGCATTCTTTCAGTGTCTGTTTTGAAACTCATCTGGGTTGTTCCTCCGTGGTTTACATGACAGTGGAAGGTGGGAAAGGGGAGGGCAGCCAGACCTGTAGGAAGTCTGGTTTCCAACAGGACAAAACAAGTTGTTTACATGAGGTTACTTCGGCATGCTTAGGCAGAGGCACACATGCCACATTTTTGCCTCCAGCTAAAGCTTTGCTGCTGTGTTTGTGATCTCTTTTATATTCAAATCTCTTTATTAAAATATTACCTTGAAAACTGAATGAAGCAGAACTCAACACACGGTAGAGAAGCCTAAGAAAATTAAAACGGAGAAAGTGACTGTAGCCAGCTGAAATACCTAGGATACATATGCAAGCAAAATACTATTAACACTATTAACAAACTTGCTGAACAGCGAGTTAATTAAAAACAGAACTATTAAATCTAGGTTGAGGGGTGGCGTGGGGTTTGTTTTGTTTTCTTCTTCTTTTCAGTAAAGGAAAGGAATACTGGAGATGGCATCCCTTTAAAAGTTTGATTGCTGTCATTAAGTGCCATAAACCAACAAAGATCTGTTTAAAGATAAAGAAATAAACCCTCTTTGTTTCTGTTTTTCTTTCTGGGTTCTGATGCTGCAGTCTGTTGCTAGTCTTTGTCTTTCTGGATGAAACATCTTTTGGTTAGATTTTTATTTTGTGTATCTGAGAACTCATCCTAATTCGTAAGAGGGATAAGTCTTTTAACCATAGGAGCAGTAATGTTAAAGTAAAGCTAAAAGATTTAGAAAATCAGTTTTGACTTAGGCTAAGACTAGCTTTGAACTGTAATGATCTCTGTTTCCTTTAATTATAAACACTGTGGCATGGTATGCGAGATTTTGGGCCATGATGTCTCAGACCATGTGGTAATGATTCCTTTCCTCTTCTAAGAGCTATCCTACAATCATGCAGTCACTCCATCCTGAGTCAGGTTTGATCTGTGATTCCAATCTTGCTTATAATAGCCTGTTTTTTTCCTAAAGTGCTTAGTTTCAGTGCAAATACTTTGCAATATATTTCCAAGTGATAATTAGAAATGAGAAATAACTATCTCTAGAGAGCGACTTTATTTAGAGTGGCTTTATTTAAAAAAAAAAAAATTGAGATTGCTGTGCATCACCTGAGATCTCTACCCATTGTAATTAACATACAAAATTACCAAGGTTATTTTTGAAGACAGAGAAATGAGATGGTAAATCTGAAATACTGGGTAATTCCATTAATTAAATTAGTAAATTAGTCAACTTTTGGCCTCCAAACTTGAAGTTAACTGCTTTAAAAAGAAAAGGCAGAGCTGTGAGTGTCTCCCAGCTACAAGAGCTATCGTTAGTGAAATCAACATTTTCTTCAGAGCCATGACCCCGGGCTTATATATCTCTCGTATGTGCCAATTGTTTCTCCTCTAGAAAATGAACCAAGATTTTTAAAAGATACAAATGTTTTCCATGTTGCAACCCTTGTAATATTATGTTAAAAGGATTGTTCTTTGTCTTTCTTTTTAAAATGTTTTCTTGGTTTTCTTGGTTGTTAATGATGGATGTTGACAGGGTGAAAAAGAGTAGCATCCATGATCTACATTACAAATAACATAAAAATAGGGGGAGCTGGGAAATAGGGAAAAACAGTAGAAAGCATTAGGTATGAGGGCTGAAGGGTTGATGGTAGGTGAGAATATTCAAGGAGGAGTCTGTGAAAAGCAATGGTTGTGTAAAAGTAGTGTTCGAATGGCGAGCGTATCTCTTTGCTATGTGATGAAGAGAACTTCCTCAATAGAAAGGGGTGAGACCAAGCCATTTGGATTTGGGGCAGACTGAGGTGTTCGCAGAAGTTTTTCTGTAGAGTGTTGTGTCTTTCCTTGGTTTACTCAGATCCCTCAGGTGACTTCAGGGATATAGCATGAGGGTTGGTTGCTTTCTCCTTGTAGGATCAACAGTGTAGTGGAAATAGTATGAAATATGGTGAGCATGTGCATGAGCATGTGTGTTATATTGCATATCCAGACAGTAGTTGGTCAAATTTTTATAAACCAATAGCCCAAAACATCTATATTAGTTTTAAGATCAGATGTACATCTGCAGTGCATTAAGAGTTCAGTTAACCTTTTGCTGTTAACGTGTCATTGCCTGGACAATCTGGTCTTCTTGTTTATTTCTATTGCTTTTCATAATGGCATAAATAAGCAAAAAGTATTATTTGGAAGCAAAAGAATGAAGAATATTTCTAGTGTTAATTTTAGAACAGTTGATTTAGAATGAGAAGTCAATCTCCTAACATTAGCTGCTAATAATACATACATCTGCACGTAAGTGAATAGAAGTGAAATTTTTTTGGAAGCCTGTGCTGTTGAATGTTTTTCTTGGGTCTACCAGTACTTCAGTCAGAATTACTTTCTGAATGAGTTTTGCATCCAAAAATGTAGAAATGTGCCCAAAACTGACTTGTGAAGTGATTTAGTTTCTGTGTGATTATCTTCCAACAATTGCATATGCTTGTTTTATGATCTCAGCTGTGCTACCTTAAGTTCTCATTAGATGTCAGAAGTTTAACTGGGTCAAGTCAGGTCAAGCTTATTTAGATAGCAGTATGTTAAGGAAAATACAGATATGTCTGCACATGATGTTAATTTAGTTGGGGACAACTTCTTATGCTTCAGTACAAAGTAAATGTCCTGTTATGTCCCTCTGGGCTTCAGGGGATGTTGGATGAGAGAAGTGCCCAAGTGATGGCTACAGCCATTATAATAATGCCCTCTTTTACAAAAAATGTTAAACTGTGCTTCGGATATACTTAAACTTTGGAGTGCTCTTTCTTTCTTTTTTCTGTTTTTTTTTTCTTTGCCTATTTGTTTGGTTTTCTTCTGAAACTGGGAGACAGGAAATAAAAGGAACATCATAAGGGACATATATTCTCTTAATATTTCATTATGGTCTTACTTAATTTTCTTTTAAAAAATATTCTTAAGCATGAAGCTATCTGTAGCTATTCCTGTTGTAAGCTGTGCATGAAACTCTTCTAATTTGTATAATATTTGAAACCTTCTGAGAATTCACAAGCTTGTTGTAAGTTAGGAAGTTGCTTAGGTGCTTTTGTGCTTAAATAAGAGCTTGCCAATCTCTTTTGTCTCTTTGTGACATCAGTGCACCTCACCTCAAATATTTATTTAGAAACACCTGAGGGTAGTGAGGAATTTGAAGTAGAAGAGGGTTTATAGACTAAAATGGGTGCAGTTAGGCATATAAAAACCTTAGTTCTCCAGTTTCTGGCTAATAGTCCTAGCATGTTTCCCTCTTTCTGCCTGGTCATCTGCTTCTTCTATTGTAGCCTATGTAAGGAAGCATAATAATAACAACACATTTCTTGGATGTCTCTTCAGGTTGTTTTAGTTTTTGCTTCCAATACTATATCATTTGCATTGGAAATAATGGAAGGAAATAATTCCTTTCCTTTGTATTTCATATTGAGTAATAAATCCTTTGCTTGTTTCATATTACCAAATTTGCTTAAAAGTGACCAGTCAGGCTGATGGTATGTAGTTCAAGATGCTAGTATCAAAACTCCCTTCTGATCAGCATTTGTGTTCTTATGCACATAAAATCAAGCTAACTTAAGAGGAAAACAAAACTTCATCCAAATTTTTTTTTCTTTTAGTTTAAATAATAGCTCTTCAAAAATAGATACTGTACCTTCTTTCATAAGGGTAGCAGAGCTTTAGTTTCTTTGTGCAAGAAAAGGTAAATTAATTTTTTTCCCTCTAAAAGGGAAAGGAGGATCTAGGTTTAGAAGTTAAAAGCAAAAACCTATGCCTAGTTTGTAAAAAAAAATTGAGTTAGGAGTTGTAGAAGAATATCACTTCCATATATTTTAAAATTTTTTAAACAATGTAAGTCTGAAGTTATAACAAATTGGAAGAGTCCTGTTTATTTCTCTTAAAACTGTCTGTTTTGGATTAATGTAATTGTAGACAGAGATATAAAAAGCCTAAGCATAACTTTATTATATAGAAGGACTATGTTTGTCCATACTATTCAACTTTATTTGTTGAATTGTAGTTCTACATCTATAAATATATTTTATTTTCCTTTCTTGAATTACTGTTTTCCACAGTTAGTAGTTCTGGCAAATTGCACATTTGAATGAAACTGAGTTTCATGGAGTGTTGCCTTGAATTAAATAATGTTTAATAATAGGAGCAGTTCAGCCTCTCTCTCAGAAAAAAAAAAAATAATGGAGTCATGGATAGATATTTCATTAAGGATTAGTAGAGATTAAATTTCTCTATGGACAGTCATGGGTGGGTTTTGGAACTGTGCCACATCCTTCTGTGGCTGCAATGAAAGCATATGGGTTTGAACAGGGGTAACTCATTGGTATGCACTATTTAGGTGTTTTACATGGATGAATCAATTTAAACTTGAATCCTTTGTATTTGTCTTCTTGGTACTAGTCTAGGTGCTTTATCTAATGCAGATCACATACACAGTTGGTGATAGTTTCTGTTCAACCTCCTGCATGGGACTAGATGTAGAATACATAGTGCTCATAGTGTATTATTACAGTGTGGAATAGAATATAGAATACATGGTGTATTATTATATTTTTTCCTCCATAAAATACCAGTTCATATTCCGACGGGATAAGATCCAGGCTTGCACTAAAGAAATGGATTTAATGCTATTTCATTAGCTAAGGGTACAGCACTTTGATTCATACTCCAAAAGAGTGGTTTTTAGCCTTACCACAAGAATTGCTGAAGTTACTCATATTACACCAAAACGTTCTAAAGAAACATCCATATGAGCACTGAGTCTTTAATTGCAAGGATTTTTTCCTTAGGTGATAGGTTTCCATAGGTGTTGCTTTTTCTATAACTAGTCATGTTTAGCTGTGCAAAAAGACTTTCTTAGTATTAATAACTACTGAAACGTTGTTGTGAAATAAGTGATCTGAAATATCACTAAACCAGCTCATTGAGAGAATTTTTAACTTAAGTTTTATGGAATAAAGTTTTTTAAATCCTGGCTTACTTTAGAGAAGCTCTTGTATTTATTCTGGAAAGGAGTTATGGCTGGGTATATGAATTGTATTTTTTTTAACTGAAAGTCAGTGGTTGTGTTCCACTTTACACAGCTTGTACTTGATGAACAAAACCAAATGATTGTTAACATCATGCCTTGCTTAGGACAACACGATAGACACAATTTAAAGGTTAGGCGGCTGTTCTAAAAGTCAATTTTTATGTCAGTTCTGCTTTGAATTCTGCAAATAAAGGGCTATGTCAGGCTTGTTCAAATATAATTGTATTTTGCTTTTCATTTTGATTGTAGTTTATTTTATTGGCCTGTATTAGTCATCTGTGGTTGGTTGAAAGTATGCTCCAGCATACTTTTTGAAGCAAAATAAAGTAAGGCTTTCCAGAACATTTCAGGCAACAGAGAGGAAATATTTTTATTCATTCATCAGTTGGTGCATGCACCAACAATGGAAGTCGTGCAACTACATAAAATGTATATTTAATACAGGATTGTACCGGGAAAAAATTAAGATCTTTGCCCGTAGTATGCAAGCATTTGATATTTTTGATTTTTTCTCTTAGGTTTAGCAGCCTTGATAGTTGGTTAATGCTTCCTTTTGTAATGGTGGTTAGTGTCTTTCATTCATGTGGAAACTGTGCTTGAATCACAGTCAGCTCTGATCATTGTGTTTTTAATGAACCAAACTGAAGACATAGCCCTTTTATTAATTCCAGCTTCTTGGAACATATGCCTCATGAAAATGCTCATGAAAATGAGAACTGAGAAAAATGAAAAACTAATTCTGTAGCCCTCATAAGGACAGATCAAAATACAAAACCTGAAAACCAAAGTGCTGGGAGAACACTGAAAGAATTTACTTCTTTAAAAAAATAGGTTTCTGTCTGTAGATGATAATTTAGAGCTATGAATATAGAAATTTTCTATGTTCTTTTAATAGAATTTTAGTTATTTCCAAGAAAGCAATAGTAATTTTTAATGCAAGTGAAGAGGAATAAATTACATGGCCAGTTTTTTATTTTTGGACAGACATTATCTTCTACTTGTCTTCTTTTTAGTAGTTCTAGCTCAATTCATTACTTATTATTTTTAAATAAATTACTTTTGTAACATAAAGATATAGGCAATGGATTTTGCTATGTAGCATAAATTCAATTGAGAATCTTAATTATGTAAAATAGCTTTATATTTACTATCAAGGCACTAACATTGATTTAAATCAATATGAAATCAGATCTGAATCTTAGTATTTAGACAGCTAGGAGGGATATTGTATCTTGCTTTTATTAAGCATATATTGGCCAGAGCTGATCAAGAGTCATCATTGTGGCCATAACATTGTGGCTGTCTTCTCTTTAAACATTCTGTAATTGAGAAAGTCTCTTCTGATCTGATTGTAGGACTACAAAAGAGCTGGAGAGGGACTTTTTGCAAGGTCTCGGAGTGATGGGTTAATGGCAATGCCTTTTAACTGAAAAAGGGTAGACTTAAATTAGAAATGAAGAAGAAATTCTTAACTCAGAAGGTGGTGAGGTGCTGGAACGTGTTGCCGAATGAAGCTGTGGCTGCACCATTCCTGGCAGTGTTCAAGGCCAGGTTGGATGGGGCTCTGAGCAGCCTGGTCCAATGGAAGGTGTCCCTGCCCACGGTCAGGGAGTTGGAATGAAATGATCTGTAAGGTCCTTCCAACCCCCAGTCATTCTGTGACTTTAGTAATTCAGCTTATGTAATTGAACTGAATAGTCAGCCTTTAATGCTGCCTAGCCCTTCCTTGGAGCTTCTGTTTCTTCTGAAATGGAAGCCAGTGTATGTGGGAGATAGGGGTAATTCCACTATCTAATCAGTTTTACTGATCAGTTCAGCCTTCTAAGATAAAGGGTAGGAGCTACTGAGCGGAGGGAGAAGTGATGAGAAAGAGACTATTAATTTATTACATGGTGGATTGGCACATTACACATTGTCTTTTGTCACATAGTCATGTTTACCATACACTCTGTATTGTTATAGGCATATAAGGATGGAAGTATTGTATATGTTCTCTTGAGGCTTACAGAGTGTGCCTTGTGTGCAGTTATGGATATTCTGAACATTTAATAGCTGCACCACTGATAAAGTTTGACTTCCCAATAGCTGTGTCTTTTCTTGATAATATTAGTCAATCCCTTCATAGTTACCTGTAGCAAATGAATAAAACAGTTTTTTATTTGAAGTTAGTTTAGAAAGCAAGGGTATTTTCAGTGTGTCCATAACCCTACGTGTCTTGAAAACCAAAGTTGACTGTCACATACATTGAGTTTCATTTCAACAATATCTTGTTGCACTTCAATCAGAAATGCTAATTTGGTTTTAAAATTTTGTAAATTAAGTCACCTGTGCTGGGAGTAAGAGGCTTTCTGCACCTCACAAGCTTCCAGAATGCTGCATAAAGGAAAGAAATAAGAACATGCCTATGATAAGTCTGCATTTTTTAGTTTGTAGTTTCTAGGTATAAATCTTTAGGTATTCATAATTTTTAATGTATGATTTTAAAGATATAATTGTGGAATAATTTTCTTGAGTGAACATGAAACTGTATATGTGAAGGAAAATGGAAGTTCATGTACCACAAACTCAAAATTCCAGACCATCTCTATATTCTGTAGTCTCGCTCTTCTTTCCTTTTCCTCCTCTTGTACAGCCTAAGGACTTGATAGATTAATAGATGTAAAGCTATTCTATAGAATAGAATATTGTATCGAGAATCTTGATATCTGCAACTTAGTAAAAAAATAGCTATGCAGCATGGTAACAGGAAAAAAAAGCATGTAGAGTATTTATGCTTCTGTCAAATATTTTTCAAGTATTTTTGCATGTTTCCATTGAACTGCAGTTCTTTGTTTTGTAGATGTTGCAATTAAAAAGTAGGGTTTAAATTGTGATTTATGTCAAATTTTTAAAGTGTAGCCACTAGTTTGAATGTCTCAGATTTTTAGTGTTCAGCATATGCATATACAATCCCCAAACTGAAAGCTTGTTAGGAGTGCCTAAGTATCTTGGCAAAATTTAGGTTGCAAGTCAATGACAGAACAAGATGAGAATTCAAAACTTGAAGCAAAGACAGAATAAAACTAAATAATAGAATTGGACTAGAATTTAGAGATCAGGACAAGGGATTAACAACTTAGTAAAACATCACAGACAAATATGATTCTAGGTCTCCCCTCTTGGGGAGCTGTCGATGTTGATGCAGGCAGTGGCATAGGTCAGCTGTTATTAGTGGAAAAGAACAAATTCCAGCAGAACAGAATTCGAGAGATTATTTGGCCTAAATTGTGGAACTACTGAATGAGCTATTGCGTCTTTTAGAAATCATATATACAACAATGTTCTAGAAGCATAAATTAATTCAGAAATAAATCACTGTGGGTGTTTTTTTAAACTTTGTATAAAGACAATTTTATTAGTTTTCTTTTTTACTGATTGTATGTTACACTACAGAGAGTTACGTAAATTTTTAATTAGGCTTTTTATCTTTATTTGCATATGACCCTTTGTTGTATACGTACCACCCTCAAGGATCTCAAGACCATTTTAGCAGATCTGCTTGCCATCCATCCATCCATGTAATGTGAAGTCCATTCTTGTGTCAGAGGTGAATCTGTCTTAGGGGCTGGAGCTAGGCTTGACATTCATCCTAGATGAATTTCATGAAGTTCCTGCTGATACACATATATTTTATATATATTTTTTGTATGGCACTAAAATGAGGCCACGTGAGTTACCGGTATCCCCATGAAACTCACATTCGTTTTTCTGTGGCCTTATTAAAGATACTGGGGGCCATTGTTGGCTCTTGCTTTCTTTATGCTTTTATCTGGCTCGTAGACAACATTCTTTGTCTGGTCATACCTGTTCAAGCCCCAGAATTTTAAATTCTCAGCAGGTTACTATTATCTGTAGTGCATATAATGCATAACTGTATTATCTTCATGTACACCTTGTGAATAAGTTATCTGCAGTTAGACACAGTTGGTTTGGTTGCCATCCATTTTTTAGAAAAATAAGGCTGTATAACAAGAATGGTACCTTTAGCTTTAGAGTTTGAGTTTCATATTTGTTACTTTTCTTTTTAAACATTTGAAAATAGCGCTAAGAATTGCCTTGTGGAAGTAGTTTTCAATGAATTATTATTAAAGATACTTCAGTTACCTCAAACTTGAAAAGATTAGTCTTGTATCTACGGAGAGAAAGAACAGCAGAAGCAAATATAGCTCATGGGACTGTCCATGTAGGGTGGTAACTGTTTATAAAGTTTCTGTAGTTATCCCAGAATGAGTCTTCTTAAGAACTATAGGGTTTAAGTCGACATCAGTGTCTGTTACCTTTTAAGATTTAGTTTTATGAAATTTGAGTTATGGTGCACTAGTGATTTTGAAAATTTTTATGGAAGCTTAAACTCTTCTGTGCCTCTTCAATTCAAGATTCTAAAGAATTTGAGGTGAATTCTGTGTTTTAAAACATTGAGGTTCTTCCAGTGTTTTTACCCAACTAATTTGACTGTAACAAGCTACAGCTAAACTGTACTTAAGGATAACTGTTGCCAAAATAAGAATGTACAGTGGAGTCAATTTACAATGTGCTATTGAAGCTATAAATCTGTGAAAACAGCGACATATGTTTAATTTCAGTAAACTTCTTAAAATTTTCTGTTTTTTTTTTTTTAAGCAAAATCTGTGAAAGCATATGTGATGCTGTAAGGAACTTGTGGGCACATTACTTAGGTGAAACAATTTTCACCACCTTATCATGTTACTTGCCTTATACCTTAGGAAAATTAAGTAGAACCAAAGACTAACATATAAAATTAGTTATATCTAGGAAACTGAGATAGAAAAAGGTACTTTTATAAATACTGAATGTCATATGTAAGCATGAGTATAAATAAGAAATTGGAAATAGTGGAGAGTAAGAATTGTGTTACATGTAGTCATCCGATTATGTTTTTGTTTGTTGTTCTGTGCTTTCTCACTTCCTAAAGACTTCATTCTCCATGTGAAGCTGTCTGGCTCTCGGTGGAAGATACACCTTAGCTGTGACTTCCTATGGTTGCTCTGAAGTCCAGCTCTCAGAAACTTAACTGACAGAGTGAGAGAAAGGGTTCCAGTAAATTTTGCTTGGTGTTCAGTGTGGCTAATGTTCATATTAAAGTGGAGAGAAAGTATTGTTTTAGATTATAAACTGTTTTCAGAAGAAGAAAACTCCTCTATTGCTGGAAGGGTCCCTGTGAGTTGTAGTCATGAAAAACCTAGTTTAGATGCTTTATATGAGCCAGAGGTAACAACACGTGGGGACTTGACCCTCCTTTAGTGGTAAATTCAGAACTGGGAGACACAGAAAAATTAAACAAACCAAAGGCTGTGGCCAGGCCAAACATAAGTTGCTTCTGTTTGTGACTCACTACTTTTATACATTTATAGATTTTCCTTGCAGACTAATGAACTAACTGACTGGAGGAAAAATGATTGTGTGTTTGTGTATCACAGGATCATTATGAGTCATCAAGTGTATGTAATTGGTGGAAGACATTAAGTGAAGATACAGAAACGTTACTCTCATTTCACAAATTTGCAGTGAAATGATAGCTGAAATGGGGCTTGCCGTTCTGTTTGCTGATGTTCAGAGAGAGGAATTAATTTGTGGTTACAAGGTTAATTACAGAATCAAAATATTCCAAGTTGAAAGGTACCCGCCAGGATCAAGTCCAACTCTTAAACTCAGTCCAACTCAGGAGCCCATATAGGATTGAACCCATGACCTTGATGTTTTTAACACCTGGCTCTAACCAGCTGAGCTAATCTCAGAGTTATAGTAAAGCCTTTTTCATGAAGCACCAATCAAAGGCCAGTGTATTTGTCATCACACTGTAGGAACTGCAATACAGTATGATTACCTTTTATAAAAACTTCGGAGTGAGTATCAAGGGACCTGGGGAGCTGGCCTGGAAAGCTGGCCCAGAAGGAAAGCAATGTAGACCCTGGATCAGATGGATCTAAAGTAATGGCCATGGATCTATAAAGTTTAGGACTGGAAAGATTTCTGACTAGTAGAAGATAAAATAATGAAGCCTTTCAAATAAGAATAGTAAAATAATAGAGCAGCGGTTCTATTGAAACTATTTTATTTAACAGTAGCAGCAAGAAAATGTAAAAAAAAAAGTGTAGTCTGACAGAAGATTTGCGTTACAAGAGTAAGTGTAAGAAAGCCTCTATTTTACAAAATCTCAAATGCATAGGGACTTGATGTGTGGATCTAAGACATCTAAAATACAGAGGCAATTTGCATTGTACATTCTACATTGTGTCTTATTCTTCATTATTTTTTCAATACTACCGACGTAAGCAGTGACAATTAAGGTGATATAATGAAAATAATGAAATAATGAATGCTGCATGTGACAAAGGGAAAATTTGGTTTGACTTTGCATGTTGAGTTTAGCCGAGTTTGTTTCAACAGTCAAGTGAAACTTATAAGCAAACCTACAATTCATGAGTGATGTATAAATATATTTTAATATATTTGATTTCCTGGCTAGAATGAGAAGATTAAATGGCTTTTTATGACTTTGAGACAAAGCTGAAATTCCCTTGTACTAGGTAAGCTGGTAGAGGAATCAGCCAATTGTTTTCTCAGCTGGTAGCTTCCCTCAAGACAGTGTCCTTTATTCTGAATAATATGCATGGACTGTGTTAATACTAGATGCTACAATCACTATTGGAGGACTCCAGATGATTGGTAGCAAGTCGTCTTTTCTGCTGGATTTTTATTAATTTCAGAGAATACGCAGTTTTTCAGTATTTTTATGTGTTGGGGTCTGTTTTCCTTTGCCACAGGTGTTTATTAAATTGAGGTATTTTTGGTCTTTTGAGCCACCAATTAGTCAACCAGAAACTGGGCAGGAGCTTCTTGGGCAAGGGAAGGGAGCAGGGAATAATTTCGCATTTTACAATCAGTTTGTCAGTTCTACTAAATTCTTCTGATGGTCAAAGGTCAAGTATGCAGTAGTTGAAACTGCACTGACATTTCTGAAAGCAGTGTCACAGGGTGAACTGGGGAACTTTGTGACAGTGTAAGTCTCAAGAGTCTACAGCAGGCTGGTTATTTGTAATGAGAAGAGCAGAGAGTAGTTGGCATGTAGAGGAGGTGGTCACTTGAACCTGATGACCAGCCTGTTACATTTCACAGAAAGCTGTGGCCCTTGGAGGGACTTCTGTGTAGCTCATGAGTTTCACTGTTGAGAGCAGTGACCAAGTATCTGACTTTAAACCCCCACAATGAAAAAGCACTTTGTGCTTTTACTAAAAAAGACACTTAAAAAAATTAGAATTTAGAATTGATAAATTTTATGTATTTTTTTTGTGATTACATTTTGTGTGTATCACAGGATCAACTAGGTTTGAACAGGCTTTTGAAAACATCAAGTCCTAGTCCTATGGCCTAGTGTTGTGAATACCTCACTTTATTGTGGGTAGCGTAGTGAGTGCTGCTGAGTAACAATATAATATTTTCCTGCATCTTTGTGCAACATTATGTTGTCTTGAAAAAAGTAGTCATCATCTAAAACACAAGAGCAGCATCCTATAGAGAATGATTTTCGTAAGAATTCAGGGTAGTCTGTATCTTAAACCAGACTGGAAGTAGAGGAGTTTGGAAGGTTTTAAAAGCCATGGAAAAATTGTTTCCATAGACCTCCAGTTTGGGGGTACCTGAATGCATGATTTAACCCAGTGGTCTCTGCATAACAGTCTAAATGTTTTTCCTCTATCAGGGCTATAAGGTATGGCATTGCGTCTATATGTGTATTTCTGTGAGGCACAGCCCTATGATTGAGAAAGATCCCAGAAAGGATTGGATTGACCACTATGACAGCAGCTGAAAGCCAGTCAACAGTGATGATACTGACTTTCTCCCCTCCATGATGTCTCCTAACTCTATGAAGCAGAGCGGAGTGAGCACACAGGTAGAGAAAATTGCCAGGAGTAGCACAGTGTGTATGATGTGCACAGCTATAAAATGCGGTTAATTGAAGACAGAAGTTTCTGGCACTTATGTTTCTTCTGCCCTCAGCAATGGAGGTTCTTATAGATGGAAAGTGGTAGTGTGTTTGAACAAGAGCTTATGAAGTTCTTAGACTGTTATTTACACAGTTTGAAAAGTTATTTGAGCTTGCTTTATTATTTGCATTGGTAAGAGCTGGAAACTTTTTCTTTGGTTGTGTTCCAGCTGAAGTCAGGTTCTGATAGAATTGTTAGAATCATGATACTAAATTAAATCTGGGTTCTTAAAATCATGGAGGAAAGCCTTCAGAGGGGGATACTGATATACAAGTTAAAGATTATGACTGTTTAGTCAGGAATAAATCCTCATTTTTGGGATATTTGACAAATAGTACAAAGCCTATTAACAGATTATGTTTCAAAACAAGTAAATCTTAAGCTTGTAAAGCAGATTTGGTTTTTGGCATGGCACAGTGAAGGGAACCTTTCATTTTTATACTGCAAATGTGACATTAATGTTTTGGTGCTGATGGATGCAATATGTGTACTGACATGTATGTTTTCTGCATCTGATAGGAATGCATTTTTCCCATTGATAATTACCTTGGGCAGTGGGGTGGGAGCACAAAGTACAGTCTTCTCCTTGCTCACTGTGTACATTTGCTTCACAAGACAGTGGAGAGTTCACTGCAGCTGATCCTTTTATTTGGCTCTTGTCATGGCAACTCTATATCCATTTCTTACTGAAATCTAGTTTAAGAGGCCTGTTGAAGGGATGAAGGGCCAAAAGAGCAGGAAAGGTGTAACACGGTGAGAGTTTACTTCAGATGAGAATTAGGAAGTTTTGAATCTACTGCTCACTTAGGGAATACATCATTACTAGTCATGCCAGCATCCACATGAGCGTGCAGCTGCTAGTCATAACCTGCGAGGTGGGAAAAGGTGTGTGTGTGCAGGTGGCCTCCATGGTGTGACACCGGGGACTGCCCTGTGCCAGCCACAGCCCCCACCGGACAACCAACAGGCCCCACTGGACCCACCAGAAGGCACAGCTGAGTCCTGCAGCCAAGACAGCAATGCCCTTGAGGAAAGGAAAGCATAAAATGTTGTCTGGCACTGTGAGGAATGAGAAGAAAACATGAGAGAAACATCTCTGCAGACACAAAGGTAGAGGAGAAGGAGAAGGAGCTGGTGCTCTAGGTGCTAGAGCAGATATCCTCACGGCATGTCCTCCAGGGCGTTCTTTCCATGGAAGACCCCAGGTGAGAGCAGGTAGGGATGCCCCAAAGGATGCTGCAGGCCAGGTAGAATCTGCTGTAACACATTTATCCTGAAAGTCAACAGCCTGTGGAGAGGAAGGAAGGGTAAAATGGGAGGATGAGGGAGCAGCGGGGATAAGCTATAACATGCTGACCATGCCCACTGTTCCTCACCTGCTCTGTGCCACTTTGGGTGCTGGGCAAAGGTGTTGTTTTCATTTGTCTTGGTTTCTCACTATCCAAATTTGGCAGAAAATTAATTTTCTGCCAGTCAAGGTTTATTTGCCCATTAGCTGAAGTTTGCCCTCTACTTAAGGTCTGAACTTTACAGAAGTAAAGTAAATAAAATGCAGAGCAAATATTGAGTTTGTCAATACTTAAAAAATTTGAGGGTGTTTTTGCCAAATGAGATTGGGCTGGGCTTGAAATCTACTCAGATGTGTGTGCTACATTTAAGTTTGGTTTTTTTTCAGATAAGAACCTTGATAAAGCAGGGGAAAGAATGGTGTGTTATGTTACCTTTACATGAGATAAGTCCAACATCCTGGTAGGCTTTTCAGTTGCAGCTGTGAGCAGTGGTAATTTTCAGATGAAACTGCTGGAAGATGAGTCAGTCAGTCAGAACTCACAATTGTATCCCAGGTTTTCCTTTTCCATCTTTCTAATATTGTTTTGTTGTGCATTTTTATGCCATGGAAGTTTTGCCATTTGAACTGCCGAAAGCCCCTAATTGGCCCTGGCATTCAGTATCTGAAAATGTGTTGAAACTTCAATGCTTCAATACATGGCTTTGACTTCTCTGCTTTCTCTGTTTACTTTGTTAAAAGATCTTAACTCCATTTGTAATGATTATGAAAAATGAGGGGATGGTTGACAAGGCCACAGTCTCACCTACCGTTTTCTGCCTGTGAAATTATCCTAAAGCTGGAGAAATAATGTCCTTTTTTTCATTTTTCAAAAGCAGTCAAAATGGCATCAGGGATTATTTGGTTATCCAGATTTGTCTGAGAATTAACCATTTGCATATATATAACTTTATATCACTGTTCAGTCCTTTCACTTCTCACTTGGGAAACAGGCAATATTTTTTTGATTTGTCTGCCAATGAATTATACTTCAGTTTAGGCAAGGAGCTGAAAGAAAACATTAAGTGACAGTGGTCCTACCACATCTTTTTGGTATGTCTAGGTGGCAATCTGAAGAACATCATCTTAAAGCCCTGGTTTCATTTTTCAACAGACATAGGGAAGATGCAAGAAATGTGATAAGTGTTCTATGATTGACTTTTCGTTCAGGAGGGACTAAGGCCTTGTTTTTTTTGGTGGTGGACAGGGGAAACTTGCAGCACCCCATAATGGGCTGCTATTCTTGTTCTTTATTCAGAGTTTGTCAACATCTTTCATATGCTAAATAGTTCTTAAAAAAAGTAAAATAATCTATTCCTGAGTGAAATTCACCATTAGACATAAAAAACAATGGAGAATTAATTTATGCATTTTACTCGTGTTTGAGAACTATGCTTTTAAAAAAAAAATTTGTTTCACATAATTTTTAGTTTATATAAGACAGGTTAATTGTTATGTAAAAGTATCATTTTTCAAGATACGTAGAAGTGTTATATTATAGGTATACAGAAAGTACATAGCAATATGTAACTTGCTAGTCTTTTAATGTATGACATTTAAAGCTCCTGGTGAAGTGAACTTAAAAAACAAGTGCAGAAAGGAAAAGGAATAGCCAAAACCCCAGATTCTTCTGTGTTTGTGTGCAATGTTAATGATGACCTTTCAACATCTGTTCAGCATTCTGTAGCTAGTGTAGCTGATTGAAAAATTAAATGCATATATTCACATTTATTTCATGTGATTATGCAGAAAGGTTGCTGGATTTTTTCTTGTTAAAGTAATACCCACTGGTGTTTGAATGAAATTGTGTTTTGTACCACATAAAAAATTTGATTTTGTTTTCCTACTTGGGTCAGAATATTTTTGGATGATTCATTCATGTCAGGCAGGACATCCAATGTGGTAATGGCACCTGCATAACTCCAGAAGAAATAAAATTATTTTCTGTTTCTCTTCATTGATGCTACATAGAAACATACAGAAGAGCTCTTTGCTTATCTTAGCCAAATATATCACATTGTTTTGTTTCTGTAGCAAAACAGTTAGATTTTTTTAAGTGTAGAGAATGAGGAAATTAACTGTCAGTCTTGCTGATGTGGGGAAAAAACCCCACAAAACCTTGCTGTCTCCAGCTTTACTCTTGATAGGAACTTGTGTGTATTGGCAGCTTAACAGTTCGAGTTGAACTTTATTTGTGTGGTATATAAGCATGTTTTATAGTATTTTTTTTTCAACTTTGGCTACAGTCTTGTAATATTAGATGTGCATGTAGTGTGTTAACTTTTCATGTATGTTTGTGTGTATAAATATGTTGGGACAGGGAAAGAGTTAACCAACTAAATGGCTATATTCAAATATTTTTCTGGTGTAACTTCTGGCAGCCAAAGAAGCATTTCTGGCTTTTTTTAAATAGTTTTGAGTTTAATTTGAAAAAGAGTAAAAAGAGTGCCACAAGATTTCTTTTCCATACTCACATTTGTTCAGGATGTATTCATATGCCTTACATTGTTCCTGTTATTTCATTAAATAAAGTTATCTAAAAATGTGACAATAATAAATAAAAAAACCAGTGTATAGACTTTTCTGTACATGCAGTACATATTTAAATGACCCCCTAGGTCTCCCAAAGTAAACTTTTAACATTCCATATCTTTTACTGTGCATATGCTACTGGCATGTAGCCACCCGCCCACCCCGATTTAGCTGAAATAAATGAAATTTATACTAGTTCATTTGAGTAGAAAACTTGTAAAATACAAAGGTAGTCACTTTGCTCATAAGGTTACTAAAACAAAGTGTTTTCGTAAGTGGAGTTTTGTGGGGTTTTTTCCTCCTGCAGGACTGTGCACAACTTAATAAATTCTTACCTTATATGTTCCTTTTGTTTTCCTTTGCAGATGGGGTTTATACAGATTAATGAGGACTTCATATTTATTGAGCCACTCAACCGCACTTTGGCAGTGACAGGACATGCACACAGGGTGTACAGACGGAAAAGGTCCATAGAGGAGAAAATCTCTGAAAAGCCACCTTCTCAGAATCAGTACTGTGGTGTTGTTACAGGTAATATACAAATCGTACTGGAAAGTTCTAAGGTAGCAAATATATTTTTAAGGAAAGTAGTTAAAAAAGAACCTTGGCAAAATCATACCTACGGCGGACTCTTAGGTGGCATACTAAGGCTACAATTTCTCTTGTTGGGAGAGGGAATTGTCTGTTGAGGAATATTTGCTGCTTCTTAATAACCATTTTTATTTGAAGGTAGAAATGTTTACATAATTTTTTTCCTTCAGCTTAATAATTACTGTCTGTGTCTTGTCCCTCTCCTTCTTCAGGGCTGCTTAGTTACTCACTACATGCAATGCTTGTACTTAATTTTCTGTTTTAAAACACAGAAGTGTTTTGAAGAGTCCTTTCTGGTTTTGTTCAGTAAGAAGACTTGACCTTCCAAATGTGTCTGAATTGAAATGATTTTTATAAGTGTTCTTGTTCTATGACTGACATTTAAAAGATGTGTATGAAACAATCCTAATGCATCTTCCTCAATGACAGGTAAAACAAGTTGAATGGTTTCAACAAAAGCTTGGCACGTAGGGAGGACTTCATAGTTTTCAATGGAGAAGGGAAAAATAGCTTTTGTGAAAGATGGTATTTTGTTTTTTCTGCTTCATCATCAGTTCTCCTTCTTCAAAGAAGAGAGGACATCTCAGTTCTTTGACTGTAGCATGAGCTGAGGGTGTTTCTAACGTTGTCGTGAGAAATTATTTTTCTCCTAGGAAATAAACCAGAATGAGTGCACATTTGTAGGCATGTTTTTCATGTATAATGAGGTACTGGCAAAATGGAAAGAAATGGCAGACGTGTGCTGGCATGGCTAGGGAGCTGGATTATCTGACATGTGGGACGAGGCAGAAGGAACTGAGTTATTTTGAGTAGGTAAAGAAAGATAAAGGAAGGATGCAGCTGCAGTTTTCTGGTGCCTAAGGGTCTGCAGAGAGAAGATGAAGCCAGACATTCCTTAGACGTGTGCTGTGACAGACAACAGTTGTAACTTGTGTTCAAGGAAATTTCAATTTCCATAAGAAAAGGAAAAACCTCAGTGAGAATGCTTATCACTGAAAGAGGTTGCCTAGAGAGGCTGTCAAGTCCACATCCTTAGGTATTTATAAAGCATGGCTGTAAGAGAGCTCATATTTGACACTCTCACTGACTTGAGCAGGAGGTTGGACTAGCTGTCCTGTGGAGATCATTTTTAGCTTAAACTTCTCTATGGCTGTCTGATCCTTCCTGAACATTTATACTGCTCTGTCCATTTTATATAGTTACAGAATAAATGTGACAGGTTTTGTGGTGTTCTTTTTTCCATTGGAAGTATTGTTTTTATAGTTAGGCATCCATCCAGAGTTTGAAATCGAAGCAAGGCTCTTCTTGCAGCAGGATGAAATAAATGACACGTAACTTCCTCCAGTAGGCTCTATATTACTCTTCTAGGCATTGTATTATGTTGACTGCTTATCTGAAAGTGAAATTTTCTGTATTAGCAAAAGTTGTTCACATTAAGTAAAGCTATTTATTTCTCCTTGTTAGTGAAAAATGAGGTAGAGTATGCATGCCGGCAGCTGAATGGGAATGAGAAAATGAAAAGTATGTGTGGTATACGCACTGCAAAAAGGGGAGATGAGTGTCTGACAGGTAGCAAACTGTGATGGGTATGAAAATGAGTGAAGATGCAAACATGTCTGTAAGGACATTATTTTTCTGTGATGTTCATTATCAAATACCCTTTTGCTTTCCCTTATGCTCTAAAATGCAAAAGTCGGCTTATTCTTTTGTAATAATCTTACAGTCAAAGCTCTGATTTGTTGTAAATAATTGGTCACCAGAGAACCAAATATTTGCTTGAAGGAAGTTCATTGTATCTACTACCAGCATTGAAATATGAAAGTTCAAGCTGCTGAACTTGAGTAGCAACTTCTGACACAACGTTATTGCCAGGGGATATAAATATGTATCTAGCAAGTTGTTCTAGCAGGACCAGTCCCTCACTCCACTGGTCCTGGTGATTTTTACTAAGAGGGACTAAAAGCTCTGTCTATGCTGGGAGCACTTTGTTAGTGTGACATGAGGTTAGTTAATATCACCAAGATATTTATGCTACACACACAGCTTAAAGGTGAATTGAAGCATCAAAAATAAGCCTTTACATAAATATTTGAGAAATCTAAGTCAAATAATAAACAAAATAGATCAATTAAAGAAAAATAAAACAGATGAATATGTGGGGCTCTGAGATGGTCTCAGCTGCCTTTGGTAGGGGTGTATCTGTGTGATGTAGAGCAACTACAACCTTGGTAATACAGCAATTTCTCAGCAATATGGTCCTATCTTACAACCATATCTCTTGCTTTTACAGTACTTGTGTGTCAGAGTAGGGACAGGTATTTCTCTTGCTGGTTTTGATCCAAATTGAACTCAAAGGCTGGCTACCTATCAAGCAAATGTGTATTGCCAGTGATGAATTGTAATTATCAGAAGGAATGAATGTCTGTGCTGGAGGTGTTGAAGGATCACTATTGGGAATAATAGCTTTTCATGGAGAACTAGCAGAGGCAATCAAAGAAGGTATTGTTTGTTGTTCGTTACCGTTGGGGGCTGGATTGAAAGTTGCTACACAGCCAAACTTGTTTGGGGAGAACAAAGAACTTGTTTTTGTGAATGGATTGGTTTTCTTAATTAGGCGAGGGAGAGAAACATACTAACAGAAGCAGATGCTTTATTAATTGATACAGTGTGCATGTATATCCTTTTGTTGAAAGTGTGTATGATTTGTTTACATATGTGAGCCAGTTGCACATGCATAAACCTTACACTGCACACCTTTCTTTATCACATGGCCCATGAAACCTTTAAAAGAGATAATTTCAGAAGTGTGTCACGGAAAAAAATGTGAAAGGAGCAGTTGTCATTAAAGCAAAGGGCCATGTTGGGAAGTTAAGGTGTTTTTTTTCTACCTAATCTGAAGCAGTTTTTCCAGACTGAAGTTGTTGGTACAGTGAACTGAACTCAGGGTCAAGGCATGGGGCACGTTGGGAAAAAAGAATTCTCTTACCCAGGATTCGGTAAATGTCTTGAATTTTGAATCCCCTCTGAATTTGTGAGATTGGAAGACTCCTCTTCTACTTCTTAGTTCTGGCAATGACCAATATACTATCCTGAGCGACAAGTGTGCTTTTCCTCTTAGAATGATGTAATTTTGCAGGAAAAAGCCTGCTAAGTTTCACTGAATCAAATGCAGGAGTTTTACTTTATGGGAAGTAGACTAATCAGTCAGCTGGGAGAGCTGTGTTGATTCTTGCTCCTCAGCCTGTTTCTGTGTCATAGTCATGCAATAAAATGTGTAAACAATCTTGGTCATGGATCTTTGAGATTGCGCCCGATGGAGACTGGTGCATATTACTGGAGATACTATTTGTTTCTACTCCTTGGGTCAAAAGAAAGTTGTCACACTGTAGGAAAGTATTTAAATCCTTATTCAAATTATAGTGGAGGTATAGCTCCTGGCTTGTTAAGCTCCTGGATATTCCCTGCATAGGCAGAATATTGCAATTTCCGTATGCCTAGGTTACTCCCTGGGGGGAGTGATGGTGATTCCTGTGTAGTCTGGGCCTCATGTGCATGTACTCAGGAAATATTTTTGTGCCTGAGGACTTGTAGGTGTCCTGTAGTCACAGCCTCTTCTTAATGTTGGTTCATACTTTATGTAACTTGTGATTGTAGTAGCTGGATTTTCATCTGAGTTTTTTTTAGGGTGGGGTTATTTTTTTTGTTAGCATTTCTTAATTGCCTATTTATTTAGTGTTTAATATAAATAGGCAATCTCTTAATTGCCTATTTAATGTCAAATGTACTTCCTGCAGTATTTTTAGCCTTCTTCCTGGAGTACTGCAGTATTCCTAGCTCTCCTTTCAGTCAACTGAGTTTAAGTAATAAATGGATATGGAATCTTCTTATTTTCCATAGTTTCACAGAACATAAGTCTTACTGCCCTCCTGTAGAATTTATTTTTTACTTTGGAGATGTAATTAAATTTTTAAGATGAATTTATGCATATTTAATTTGACTTTTTTCTTGTTAACACGTGCATTATTGATGTAGCTGGGTTTTTAGTAGCAGTAATATCTTACATACTTCATCTTGATCAGTTCTTTGCAATTTTTACTTATTTGTGAGTATGTAAAGAAACAAGTGTTTTTGCCTAAAGCCTGTTTCGCTTGTTATCCATTAGCAATTGTGGCAGCTGTTTGAATACCAGTAGTACCAAAATTACTAATTCCATTTATTTAAAGTTCTTAGGGAAGAGCTGCAATTTTCAGATAAATGAGATCTCGTGATGGGGATTTCTGCCAGCAATTTGGAAAAGGTTGGCTGGCCAAGAACAGATTGTCCATTGGTTTGTTAATGGGAGAGATATCTAGAGGCGAATGATGGGCAGACAGCTTGTCTACAGAGCTGTGTAGTCTTCTCATCCCCTACAATCCCAAAAGACAGAGGTTTCAACAGTTTATGGGACCACAGTGTTCTTAGTGTTTAGCACAATGTTGTATTTTATTGTGGACTGTCAGCTCTGAATAGAAATGCGCTGCTAGCTGTAACTTTTAGAGAGATGTGTTAAGAGACTTCTGTGTACATGCTAAGATTAAATTTAAAGTTTTCAATCTCTAGCTGCTGTTTTTTTTAAAAGAAGTGAACAGTGAATAAACTGTTTCTTGAAACTGCACTGTATTTAGTAGGAAAGCAGATTGACCAGGTGGCTCGCAAGAGATCTTTTTTAACCCAAATGAGTTTACTTTTTAAACTATAGCTTACCCTTGCAGCATTAGATGTTTGTATGGTAAGCCAGACTTGTATAGCTTATAGGGTGTGGGGTTTTTGGCACAAATACTAATACTGAGGTTTTCTTAGAAATTGTCCTCAAAAGAGTGATGAAAACACACATAATGTTTTATAAACTAGGCTGTAGATCCACAGTTAGCAAACATGAGTAAGGCTAGAGTCTAGCAGAAGTTACAAGGCTAAGCAAGTGTCTGAAGCATCAAAATAAGATACTTTAATTTTCAATAGCCTGAATTTATAAGCTGATTCTACTTCTAGGTAATTAAAAAACAGGAACTTATTTCTGGAGAATGCATAATTTTTCCCTTTAGTAAATGCCTTAGTAAGTCTTATATTGTCACCAGTTGCATAGGGATCAGTAAGACCTTCTCAGATGTAGTGGAGTGGACTAAACCATGCACATAGGTAATCTTTTATAAATGATACAGAGAAAGATAGACAGCATTTTTTAAACATGCATAATTTATACATGTTACTTTGAAAAATATGTGTCTATATTTTATTTATATAAAATCTGTATTACACATAGATTTAAATCACAGACCCCTCTTCCACTGGTATTTTATATTTCAAATTTTATTTGTGAGTTAATTGACTTTGTGAGTTCATTTTCAGCACTTTTCTGAAGAGTGACTTATTTTTTGGAGTGTTGTCGTGTATTATAAAATACACTACAGGAAATTCTCTATTGAAGATGAGATTGATTAATTGCAAAACATGTCTGCAAAATTTCTGAATATTTGATTGTTTCCAGAACATAATTGTCATCTGAAATATCCCTTTTTTTTTTTTTTTTTTTTTTTTTTTTTTTTTTTTTTTTTTTGGTAAGGAGTGCCTGATATTCCATTGTTGATGCTGGAAACAACTTCAGTTGGTTTCAATGAGATCAGTCACAGAAGTTTCACATCCTCACAAGAGGATCTAACAAAATTTGGCTATTACAACAAGGAGTTTAATTTTGTGTTGTGTTTTAAATTAGATGATTTAAAATGTCATTGCTAACTGCTGTATGTTAGGTAATCTGACCACCTTCTGGCTTGAACAGTTTCTGTGTAATTGGGTGGTGGGGGGGTTTCACATGTATCATAGCAGTAGCAGGGATTTTGCTGCATTTTTCCAAGGGAAACTTAAAAATTAACACCCATCAGTAACCTCAACCATATCATAAATGTAACATGTTTTCAATTTGTAGGTTTGGAGGCCTATTTCCAGGGTTTGGTTTTGTTACTTTGCTTCAACTGCTTATAATGACAGCAGCACTGACTTTGAAGTTGTGTCAGTAAGAATTCACTTTTTGATCTCTAACAAACCTGTATCGTTCTCTGTCATTCATCTGAAATATTTTTTAATCTTTGCAAATCACTGAATTGTTCCATGTATTTACCTAATACTGATTTTGTGGCAAATCTGTCTTTGTTGCCTTGTATGCTAAGATACAATTACATCAAGATATTTTCTCTGTGATTTATAAAGATGGACAGACAATAGTTCTGCAATGTCAGTGGGACTATTTTTCTTGCAGACCCACCATGAGTTAAGTTTTCTCCCACAGACCAAAGTAAGAGACACATATTCTTTTTATAAATATGTTAGGGGAGAGGATGCAAATAATCTTTCTGACTTTATTTGAACAGATGGATGTAACTTCTTTTTTCTTGCTAATATTTATACATAGTATGGACAGACCTTCTGTATGAGCCTTAACATCAGCAGTGGCAAAGCTAACCATATATATTAAAGTTCATAGCTACTACTTTCCTCATAATGAGAGTTATAACCAAGAGTAAAAAATCCTAAAAGGTACTGCAGGGGTAGTTTGAAGGAGGAGTTTCTCAAGCACTGTTTTGGTTTACAGATAAAAGAAAATCCAAGAATCAAAAAGTGTCAGAAAGTGGAAGAGGAAAGCGATACTCTTACAAGTTACCTCAGGAGTACAACATAGAAACTGTTGTGGTGGCAGACCCAGCTATGGTTCTATATCATGGAACAGATGCTGCCCGAAGATTTATTCTAACCATCTTAAACATGGTAGGAAATTTAAAACTAATTTTGATGTTTTGTCAACAATGTGCGCACTGCGGGCTGATTTCATTGTTCCTTCTAATGATTCTGAGTGAACACCTGTGAGGCACAGTCAGTACATGACCATCAGCAGACTGTCAAGACTTAGTCCATATGTTTGCAGCAGAAAATCATGGCGCTGCAGACTTGCCTGTACTGTCTGGTCATACATCTCAGGGAAGCCTGGAAGTGAGAGAACAAGATGACTTCTTGGTTAGAAGCCCGTGATGTTGTTGGAAAGGCTGGGATATTGGGTTGTTTCTGGTGATCGGTGCTTGTTATGAAAACAGGACGTTGTTATGGAAAATGACTGTGTGATCAGTGGTGCTGGAAAAAAAAAAAGCGTAATTGTCTTGGACAATTACATTCCTTCTTCCCAGCTCTATCTGGAGCCATAATGAACTTGTTTGGTGCATAAAGCAGTGAAAAATAGCATCTGTAATATACAAGGAAAGATTGTTCTAAAGAAGGAGCATAAGCTGAACAATTAATATAGGCTTTAACTAGGAAGATAGGATTGATAGGAAGAATAATAGGAAGAGTTAGAGTTAGAAGTTGGCTCAGACCACTTGGTCCACAATCATGCATTTAACTGAATAGAAATTTTCATGTGAACAGTATTAAATGTGTGTGTAAATATTTGGAGAAATAGACCACAGTTTATAAAGTGGCCATGGCCATAGAGAGGAATAGGTATTTTTTTATGTTTCCAGAATGAATATTGCATAAGTCCTGTTTTCCCTTCAGAAGACCAACACTGTACATTATCTTAATGTTCTGCTCAAATTATGGAAAATCAAAGCAGTCACAGTAGAATGTGAGAGTTTTTAGAGGTTCTTTAGGGTTCTGTTTTTTTTAGTGTACAGTGTGTTGTGTGCAATACAAGTTCATATTTTTATTTGTTGGGTTTTTTTGTGTATTAGGTTTTTAATCTTTTCCAACACAAGAGTCTTGGACTACAAGTAAATCTTCGGGTAACTAAGCTTGTCCTCCTTCATGAGACTCCAGTAAGTATTTATGATGTTTGTCTTACCCGGTAGAGGGTAATGCTGTTTATTAGCTTGTTGCTGCACAAAAACTTGTAATATTCATGAACCTTATTGGCTAAAAAATTTTCTCAGTTAGCTTTTGTATATTATTTAATGATTTCCCTGATGAGCAGCCCCATAAAGATTAAACTTCTCGTAATTTATGTGCTGCATGTATTGACACTTTCCTGTGCTTGCCAGAAGTCAATCAAAGTTTCCTTGTGGAAATCAGGTAGATGTTAAAAAATCTGCTTCTGCTCTGCATTTTGTGTATTCACATATCTCAGTACAAAAAGAATCTCCTTTAAGCCCAATGGACAGTAGAAAGAGGACTGATGTTCTTTGTTGGCTAATCCCTAGACAAGCAAAAGCTGATATAGCACTTAGTTCATAAGGAAATGGGATTGTCTTACCAATAGTTCTAATTTTAAAATTACGATTTTCCAGTAAGTAAGTATTTCTTTCTCCAGTTCATCTCAGCAGTTGGAGTAATCTCATTTCATGTTCAAATTCTGAATCTTAACATCATTATACTTTTCCTCAGTATGGGCAATGAAAAATCAGCACATAAATAAAACAAGAGTTTGGGTGAACAGATGCATGCAAACTCAATTCACTGTCTTCATTTGTATCTTTAACATGAGAAAAAGGTGGTCTCTGGTTCTGAAGTTTGAGTTGTTTTATCATGTCATAAAAAGCAGAATGTTTTTGATAACTCAGTAAAAAATGGTTCCAAATTTTATTTACAGAATCCTGATTTTAATAACATGAACTGTTTTGTATCTCCAGGCAGATATGTATATTGGACATCATGGGGAAAAAATGCTGGAAAGCTTTTGTAAATGGCAACATGAAGAATTTGGCAAGAAGAATGATATACACTTAGAAATGTCGACAAGCTGGGGAGAAGACATGTCTTCAGTTGATGCAGCCATACTGATCACGAGGTAAAGTAGTGAAAGAGGAGCATTCAAAAATAGGCAGAAGCCCCACGTGATCATAGGTCAAAGGACTTAGTAGATGGCCAGTAAGAATTTAGTATGCAATGCCGAAGGGAGCATTTTGAGGCATCTTGATCTCGAAGGTAGTGGTAAAGTATTGGTAAAGGTGGTGCAGAAAGCAGAATTTCCCAGACGGTAAACATTTGAAGTGATCAGCAGGTTACTCTCTTGTTTCTTCTTTGGCTATGTAGCAAGGCCTTATCTATATAGCAGAGGTTGGAATCCTTCATCCATGTGCCTTCATTTAAAAGGGGCAGCACACACAGACCTGTTGTTTCATTCAAAACACAAAAGCGTATTTAAACCATTCAGAGCTGGATCAGCATTAGGCACATTCCTGAGTTATGCTTCCCTTTTACTGACCCAGAACTAGTATGTTTCATTGTGTACTAAAGGTACATCATGTACATCTTCAGTATGTGCTCTGCAGCCACAAGGTTATGATTCTATATCTGCAGGTCCTTGTAACTCTGAAGTGTCAGGCAATTCACACATTGAGAAGGAAATAGGCCTCCAATTTGCCTCTTTCCTTCCAAGCAGGTACGGTCATGGTTTTGGCTGTGAGTGGTACACAGGGGCATGCATGTTGGTGTTCAGCCAGTATACAGACATCATCCAGAGGAAAGGACAGAATGATGATTCAACCAGCCTAAGGTTGGACTTAGTGCCATTTTTGAGGTGGATCTTGGACTGGATAACCTTCAGTGTTCCTTTCCAAAGAAATTCATGTGACAGGCTGTAGTGGAATACCACTGTGCAATTCCATGCTGGTCAGTGACATGGTATCCAAAAACCACATGTAATCTTTACACTTACATGAAGTCTTTTGCCTTTTATTCAGAGCACTCTCATTAGGAACTTAATGCATTTTTCTTTAAATTAGTTGCATTCTGATTGCTCCTATATCTATAGTGTATAACAAATTTCTAAAGCAGAAAAAAAAGCTTCACTGAATTTTCCTGTTTTGGAGAGCCAATCACTTTAAGGGAAGCAGGAAATTTAGAAGTCCAGACTGTCTGTGGCAACAGCTTTGTTGCTGCTTTTGCTGTTTAATCCCTTACATTTTCTTAGGAAAACACTCTTTTCACTCTGTGCTGTCTTCCTCTTCTTGATGTGTATGTCTGTTTTGTGGGTTGTTCGGCCTTTGAAGGGCAGGTTAGTTTTTGTTACACACTTAAGCATTTGCTAAGCAGCAGTTCTTCTTACATGCTCCTTTCAAATCTGGTGGAAGACATGAGAAATAACGTTCTCTGCAGCAAATTTTCATTAGCTGATCAGAAAACATACTTTTTTGGTGGAGTGGCAGACTAGAAATAAATTTTGCAGATTAAGACCGCAGTGCTATGAAATAAGCTATGTGATACCTTTCTCCTCTCATTTCTTCATCTTCAGCTTAATGAGCCTTTATGGGGAGAGGCAGAGGCATTTTGAACTGATGCAAGGGAGATGTTCGTTAGATTGACGACAGTCAGTGGTCTGGAAATGTCTTCAACAGGCAGTGCTTTTGTCCGTACAGTTCTTTGAACTTAAAGCAGCATTTATGGGAGTCTTGGTGGATGGCAACCTGATCATGAGCTGGCAGTGTGCCCTTGTGGCCAGGTGGACCAGTGGGGTCCGGGAGTGCATTGGGAAGAATGTGGCCAGCATGTTGAGGAAGGTGATCCTGCCCCTCTGTTTGCCCACATCTGGGGTATTGTGTTTCATTCTGGGCTCCTCAGTACAAGAAAGACAAGGAGCTACTGCAGAGGGTCCAGTGGAGGCAACACAGACAACTGGTGATCTGGATTGTCTCTCTTATGAGGAAAAGACTGTGGGAGCTGGGCCTGTTTAGACCAGAGAAGACTGAGAGGAGATCTCATCAACACATATAAATGTCTCCAAGGTGAGTGTCCAGAGGATGGTGCCAGGCTCTTCTCAGTGGTGCCAAATGACAGGACCAGGAGCAATGGCTATAAACCTAAACACAAGAAATTCTACCTCAACATGAGGAATAACTGCTTTACACTGATGGTGGCAGAGCACTGGAAGAGGCTGCCCAGGGAGGTCATGGAGTCTCCCTCTCTGGAAACATTTACACCTCCACCTGGACACATTCCGGTGTAACCAGCTCCAGGTGACCCTGCCTTGACAGGGGCATTGGACTGGGTGATCTCCAGACATCCTTTCCAACCCTAAAAATCATGGGATTCTGTGATTCTAAATGATCAAAAGCTTTGTGAAAGTCTAATCGTTTGTTCAGATGCTTTTCTGCTTTGTAATAAGGATACTCTGATTTCATAGAATCATAGAATTATTTGAGTTGGAATGAACCTTAAAGATCATCTAGTTCCAACCTTCCACGACAGAGGCAGGGACACTTTATACTAGAGAAGATTGGTCAAAGCCCCATCCAACCTGGCCTTTAAAAATTCCAGGAATGGGGCATTCACAGCTTCTCTGGCAACCTGTTCTGGTGTCTCACACCTCTACATTAAAGAATATCTTCCCTATATCCGATATAAACCTAGCCTCTTTGAGTTTAAAGCCATTTCCCCTTGTCCTGTCACTACATGCCCCTGTAAAAAGTTCCTCTCCAGCCTTCTTGTAGGCCCTTTTTACGTACTGAAAAGATGTAATAAGAGCTCCCCTCCCTTCCCCTCCCCAGGCTGAACAAACCCAACTGTCTCAGCCTCTCTTCAGAGGAGAGGTGCTCCAGCCCTCAGATCACTTTTGTGGCCCTCTTTTGGGCTTGCTCCAGGGTTGTCTACAATTTGTTTCCTGTCAGTTTAGCTATGATTTTTGGATTAAATATCTGGTCAGTTTTTAGCAAACTGAAGTAGAGAGAAGGAAAGTGATAGGTTAAAGTTAAAGATCTGTTCTTTTGGCATTTTTATTTTCCAGTGGTATTATTCTCTAGACTATACTGCCTCCCACCTGAGAGCTGCTTTAGCTGCTAATAAATCATACCAGAGCAATTTGCTGACTGTGAGAATGTTTTGTTAATCCAGACTCCCTCTACATATCATCAGGTTTATGGTATTGCTAACACCATGTGTGGCTCTACATGTGTGTTTTGTTAATTCAGAGTCTCATTCTGTTCTGCAAACACGGAACAAACTCCTTTGCCACAACTTCCAAAGAGCTTTAGACAGTAGGTCTGCTTTATTGAGAGAAATAACTTTGTTTATATAGATGAACACCAACTGCTTGGTGTTTTCCGAGTAAATACGTAAAGTTTTGGGTACCTGACACATTCTGTGGCAGTCCTCCTGAAACTTGCTACATCTCCTCTTTTGTCTCATGTGATAATAGAAGAGCAAGTGTGCTTTGTAAAAAGCATTCCTGTGCTTTCACATGCCAGTTTTGTGTAGTAACCAAAAGAGTTAGAAATGAAGTATTGAGTGTTCTGCAGAGCTAGTTTTTAATGCCTGACTACAAAGAGCATAATGTGGATGTTACAGAGATGGTTGTTCAACAGCCAAAGGGCCATCATAGCCTTTTCAGGGAAAAGGTACTCCTCAAAACTGATTTTTACATTTGTTCTGTAAAGAAGAAAGCAACACCAACTACTCCCCACAGCTTTCTCTGTTGCCCGAATAGGCTGTAATGATCCATATGAATCTCCTGCCAATTAATTTCAATTTACTTTGGTCCTATTTCATGATATCGGTTTTTGTTTAGTTTCCCTTTAAATTGGCTTATTTTGATAAAATAATGTCTTGTTTAAAATATGGTGCCATAAAGTAGAAGAAAGCCAGAAAGGGTTTGTAATATATTTAGGAGAGATTACTGGGAGGACAGATGTACAGACAATGTGATAATTAAGATAAAAATTGTTTTAAGGACCATCTTGATAAAATGACCTGTTTTATCAGGTGATTTTTACTGTATTCACAGTTACTTTAGAGCTAGACATTATCAGGAATTACTTTCCTCTGAGGAGAAAATGCAGCATGTCGCATCAACGTCCTCCTTGCCTTTGAAGTTAAAGAGTCTGAGTGTGCAGAGACAAGCCCTGACTTTGGTGGCCCCTGAGATGACATTACCAGTTGCTATCTGCCTAGGTTGCTTGACCTGAATGAGGTATCTGAAAATAAGGCAGAAAAAGGCCCATGGCATTCTCAGTTGTTCTGTGATGGTATTTAAGTTCTTGTGTAGCTTCTATTGTAAGTTTGACGATGAAAGCTTTGAACTGTATAAAAGTGTGGATAGAAGAATGAGGCAGAATCTATCTTCACTTACAAAGTTATGCATCTTGCTGCTTTTCCAGTGCATTGGTCGATCTGTTGTGTCACAGGGGATTTTAGAAGAACAAGTAAGTATGAAAAGAATAATACAGAAAAATACCAAGTTCTTTAATCTCCTTCTCAGAATTGGTATTTTCACATCTCTTAAAACAGAAAGTAGATCTCTGATTCTCCTGATATTCATCAGGTAGGGATATTCCATGTTCACAGTGTGCATCAGCCGTGTATTCATATGGATTCAGATGTTCAGTATCTGAGATCTTGACAGATTATGTGTCTGGGTGACACGAAATTGAAACAATGCTGTTAGGCATTTTAACTGTAAGAAAGTGCCTCATTCTGTAGAAGTAGACAATGGCATAAACAGCACTTAGATTTTGTAAATATTGTTTCAGTTCCAATAGTTCCATCCATCCAGAACTCTCCCCGAAGTTGGGACAAGATTTTTTTGTGTTGCTATTACCTTCTGATGCACACAAGAGGTATAGTTATTTTTCTGACTTTGCTTTTAATTAGCTTTCTGAACCAAAAATAAATCCTCAAGAAAGTCAGAGGAAGAAGACTGAAAGATCCCTGCATGAATGAAATTGGTATTACAGGGTCACCCCAAAAGCCTGGAGTTTTTGGTAGTCCCGAATTGCTGAAATGTATCGGGATAGAGATTAGATTTTTAAGGTGCTACTGCTGTCCTTAACCTCCTAGTGAATTTCAGCTTTGGAAAAGTGAGTTCTTGCAAATGCATGGTGAGAGATGAGATTATTCTTAGTTTTGTCTTCATTACTGTAATTGCAATACTGCCAACTCTCTTGATAATTTTGTACTTAATTATCGACTGTCTTGATAATTTGATTTATTTAAAACTAGCAGCAGACATCAAGGATGTTCATAAGAATCTCGCATGGACTTAGTGTTAATTATTTAATTATAGAATTGTAGCTGCAGAAGGAAGCAAAGAAACATGGAAACAGCATATTTAAGTAAAAAGTTTTAGTTTTTTTTTGTTTTTTGTTTTTTTTTAAGCCAGATTCTCCTGTGAAATTGAAAAGCTGTATTTTTAGCTTGTGTATTTTTAAAAATCCCACTGAATTTAAGTCATCACCTGCTGTTTTGGTTTTCTCTTTTCTAAGTTTAAGGTATATTCAAGTCTGTGAAGTGGTGAAGCTTGTAATAATAGATGTGGAAAAAAAATGGCATGAATTTACCTGTTGCTCTCAGCTTATTCCTTCAATCTCTAATAATTAGGCTACATATGTTCCATTCACTGGTATAGATGTGTTCCACAGAAATACATGGACTTAAACTGAATTTAAAATCTCTGATCAACTAGTGCAAGCCCCAAACATAAAATTTAGACAGTAATTTTTACATCTTAGTTTTCCTGGTGAGTAAGAAAGGTAGACAATTCTTGAGGCAAAAACTTAAAAGAAAGGAAGATTAACTGTGTTCTACAGGAGATTATTAGCACAGTTATTTGCTTGCTGAATGGACGGTTGGTCTTATTCCTGAGTGTTGTTACCTCACCTTTCAGCCATGGATCTCTTTGCATCGTTTGCTGCTAAAATCTGTTAGAAAGCTCCTCCCTATGAAAATACTTGTAGGCTGTGCTCAAGTCACAACTCTTCTTTGTCTCAGAGTAATTTACAGAGGTTGCTCTATGTAATTATTCTCTCAGCTCTTTCCAAAACTTTTGTGCTTTCCAAAATTACTTCTTTCAAGCATAAGCACCAAAACTGGACATAATATTGTGTGAACAGAGGTAGTGGAGTCATTCTGATATTTTCCTCCATCTTTGTCCAGGGATGCTGTTCCCCCCTACTGCCTGTTTTCAAAGGCTCATTTTTTGTTGTTTTGTCTAATCTAGTTGGAGGCACCAGTTTTGGCTACATTAAAAGAAAATTGGCTCAGATGAGTCATCTTTAAAATTTGATTTGTCTTGATTGCTATGTGTGTCTATCAAAACTAGTTCAATTTTTAATTAAACTAGTTACCAGGAATTCTCTCATATTTTCTTCTGCCTCACTGTTTAACACTAATGCTGAGTCTAGATTCTGTTTGACTGCACTCAAAAGCACCTTCCTTGGCTTCCTAACTACTCTATATCTGTTTTGATATGTTAACTATACATTCAATTAAGCTATTAATTATAGCTAGTAATATTATAATTAATTATAACTATAATTAAGGTATTAATTATAAGCTACCTTATCACACTTCCAAACTGTTGTTTTTTAGTTTGACTGAAATTAGCTTTATAAGGACTATTTGTATCCTCCTATTTAATCTCAGTTCAATTTAAAAGAGCCTAAGTGATCTGTTAACTCTTTTAAATATTTAAATATAGTATTTCCTGTTTTTCCTAAAATAGACTGACCAGTGCATATTGGTGCCTTTGAGATTAGCCTTTAAAATAATAAACAGTTCCTGAAATACCATTTACTCTAGTAACATTGTCCATTTATTTAAATTCCCAACTAAATTGTAAATACGTCACTCTTCTTTTGGTTCATTAGCATCAAATTTGTTTTAAATTTAATTATTGTGATTAAAAGTGCATTTATTAATTAGTACATATGTGCTTAGTTTGTATATGAGAATATTTTCAGAATATTCTATTATGTGAAGAGACAAGATCATCTTTAGTGCTGTATTTATTCACTTTGCACAATGCAAATGAAGGCATTGCAATTTGATGATAATGTCACTTCCCACAACTGCCATTAATTGCAACTCTGCCTTCTGAAAATCCTAGGATTTGATAAAACTTACTACTTGGGCAATAAGCCTCAAAAATGTTGTAAGCTCTGGAATGAATTATAGCAGAAGTTAGACTGCAGTTTCAAGCCCATGCTACATGTTTCAAAATAACAAACATTAGAGAAATTATGAAATTAAGAGTAGAGAGAAGGCAAAATGAAGATCTGCTAGACTGGTAAAATCTGTCACCTGTCCTCTTCTTTTCTTCTTTTCTCCAATATAGCATATGGAAGGAAATTATATACTAGCTGAACGAAAGTAGATCTTTTGACTATTTTGACTTGCCAAAAACAAGTGTTAAATTTATCTAAAAGGACAAATTGCTGAAAATTATTCACAAAAACTGGATTTTTCTTCAGTCTTCCTTTGCTGTTCGTGACATCTTCTATTGCAGATCCCATCTACATCAGGATTTATCTTAACTAATACAATGTACTGAGATACTTTGTATTTAGAAATTAGATAGCCTTTTTTTTGCTGTGAAGGTCTCTCATAATGCTATACGGAATCAATTAAAATCTACTAACTAAATATAGTTTTCTGGAACGATGCATTAGTGGTTACCTGTCTTTCCTAGGATCCATTTTTGGGGTTAGTCAACTCATTCAAGTGCAAAATTCAGGCATAAATAGCATCAAAGCTCCTCTTTTTCTTCACTTGCATAAGGAGCTGTTTTCCCTTCCATGTGTATGTGAAGTAACCATTTAGAGTAATGGACATTATGTGCTGGCCAATGCTTAGACTGGGTGGGCTTTAACCAGTTTCTTGCTTTCGTTGACAGACTCAGTCATTACCTTGTGCCACAAAAGTTTCCGTGTCCTCTAATGGTAATTTTAGTATTTTTGCCTTGTTTTGCTAAGAGAAAGGATGAACAAGACGATGGCAAATAATCTGTCTGAGGACTTTGTAGTGTGCTTTGTTTTTGTGAGAGTCACTGGGAGGTTTAGCTAGAATTGTAAATCTTTACTGAGGAGCCTAGTCTCAGCTGTATGTAATGCATTCATATTCCTGGAAATTAAAGGAGGTATTGCATTCTTTCAATGTAAGTCGGGAACTAAGAATGTTTTACTGTATTTCCCTCTTGCCAAATCATAGCAGTACCATTTCCCCCAAGTCCCATAACAAAACCCTGAATGCACAACATAATCATAGTCAGATTCAGCCAAGAAGTAAAAACAAAACAAAAACAGCTCAGTAAGTATATGAGAACAAAGCTATTACATGAGCAGAGACCTCTTGGATATGGGCAGTTTTAAAATGTAACATGGTATTCTTTTACATTTGAAGGTGTGCTCTATTATTTTGTTTTTAATCATTATTACATCAGTTAATATTTATGGTGGTTGGGTGGGTGTGCATGGAAGGCAATCAATGTCCTTAGATTGTCTTTACACATGTTCTCTTGCTTCACCACAAGTCCCATATTTCTAATCGTTCTGTCATGTTGCTTAACAAGACAATAAGTCCCTTGTGTCACATAGCGCAAAACAAAGAATTGTGTTACAACCCAGTGCATTAATACAATTTCTTGCAGGTTTGGAAAAATAAAATAACTTCTGTATCTGATTATAGCTTCTTGTTCACCACCTTTTGCTCAATTTCCAGGGCCCTTTTGAGTGCATTCCCAGAGTTTCTTTATCAGTTTACTCACAACTTTATCAATTTATAGCGCTGCTGTTTTTCGTCTCTGCTCTGTAATTATCTGGCAGTGGTGACTGGTTAATTAAAAGCTATATAACCCCATGTATCTATCTGTGTGGCCCTTAACAAGTGTCAGAAATTTGCCAACCTCTTGAAATTGCTTTTGGGTCTAAATCCCTATGTAGAAATAGTCTGTGTGAAACAAACAGCTCTTGGAGCGGTTACATCTGTAAAAAAGATAAGTGTCATTGCCTTTCATTTCAACCACCAAACAATTCCTGCATTTTGTTCCTGGAAAATGGGTGTTTCTCTGTGTGTATATCTTTATAATTATCAATGTATGTGTATATCTGTGTACTTTCATAGACAGAATATAAAAACTGTATTCTCTGATTTATATGGTCCCTCTCTAAAAACAGAGACACTTATTCTGTGGCACAGCAGAGAAGCAGAACTTCTTTATTCATGGGGTTATTTTGTTGTTTTTTTCCCCATTGGTTTTCTCCCTATATCACCAGTTCATGCATACCTCAGCAGCTCTTTTTTAACTTAAAATAACAAATTACATTACTTATAAACACTTCAGTAAAAAGCAGTTTTCCTTTTGCTCTTTTAGTAACTTGTGTGTCTCTGAGAAGAAGTAGAATACGTGTGAAATCAAAATGAATCCCAAGCAAATGTTTAACACACAGTTGAAATATTTTTTCTCCTTTATGTAATAAAACAGTCTTATTTATAGACCCCTGACTGGACTAAAATATTTCTTCGAGATAGGGTAGTCTTATCCCATGAGTTAATTTTTATAAGTGTTCCACTACTATAATGGGATGGCCTAGCAGATATGCTTCTTGTAATATTCCCATTAGTGAATTTACCCGTTGACTTGCTAGCATAAAAACTTTCTGACTCTATTACTGATCTAAACTCTGCATTTGAATCTCATGTTGAGCACTGGAAATATTTTAATTTCAAATTACAGAAAGGCTAGCTTTAGACTTGTTACTTTTCAAGGTACTTACAGAAATAGGAAAAAGCCCAACAACAAAACACAAAATAACATAGAAATTAGGTGCAATGCAATTGGAATATATGGTGCATGTTTTGTCACCTGACTGCTCTTAAATCTGTTCTGAGAATAAGCTGGAGTTTAAGTGCTCTCTGTAATCCTGGCCTTTGCTTCCCCTTGTTCTTTGTTGAGATAATGGTGTTCTGTATTTATTCATTGAGGCGTAAAAAATGTTTCTAAATAGGTTACACAGTTGTTAACGTCTAACAGCTTGACTTGCTTAACATTTTTCCTTTCCCCCCCAATTCTAGGAAGGATTTCTGTGTACATAAGGATGAACCATGTGATACTGTTGGTAAGTAAATAAACATAAGAGACTGGGTATAAACTACTTAATAATGTAAGTGTTATGTAAATATAAATGCGAAGCTAAATGATGGCAGCAAAATCAGTGATGGAAAGCAGTAACTAGCAAAAATGCAAAATACATCTTAAATGCTAGTAATACTGTTAGATTGGTGTATGCTTCTGGCAAAATACTGAGTTTAAGAACAGTATTTCCATCTTGTTCATTGAGCACACTTTGAAACTTGTTTTCTTTTATTCTCACTGATGAATAGAAAATTGTTTTACTATTTTTAATTATGTATAGGAAGCTAAGAAAATGTGTTTATGTTTTTTTATGCAATGGATTTATCTTTGGTGTGAATGTGTTTATGATATATAGAAGACGTTTCAGTAAGAATTCAATTTATGATACACTGTTTATGAACTATGTATTTATGAACCTCTTCAAAAGAATACAGGATATGAGCTGTTGTGAAAGGCATCTTCTGACATCTTCAGTTAAAGTGAGTGCTGGCTGCATTGAGTTTTCCTATAAACATTTATTTAGTTCACACAATTTTTGGAAGACAGTTTTTCAGTGTACTGGTCTGGCGGAAAAGGTAGCAAAAAGTAGCAGTTGTTCTGTTCAGTGGTAATTCTGGGTGAAAACATGCCATGACCTTAACTGAAGGATGCCATGGCATATTCTTAACCTAGCATTTCAATTTTCTAATAAAAGTCTTTTACAGTTCTGTATGTGAATAAAAGTATTCAGAAACTAATTTTTTTTTTCAGTAAGATTAGGATGATAGGAATGTACAATTGTCATACTTGTGCTTCCCCTTAGATTTTTTCTTGTTTCATTTCAGTTGCAAAAGTTTGGCGAGAATTCTTACGTAATCTGTATTATCTCACTACTTGCTAGTTTTTTTCTTTTATGCTCTATCTCAAGTGTATGTGACTGTGTCTGTGGCATGGATATCAGAAAAAACGCCCTCTAAATAAGAATGAGATGTGTTTCACAGCAGTAAATTGTTAAGAATTCATAGTGTTCTTTCACGAATTGGTATAATGGTCTTAGGTGAATTTTGTATGAGTGTTTTGTGTTCCAAGGCATTAATTTTTTACTTATTAGTGCAAAACTATTTACTTCCAGCTGAAAGAGGAAGCAATGTGACAAGAAGTCTTCAGCATTTTATGTTGTTCTAAACTGAAATTTGAATCTCTAGTACTTCCAGTATATCTAAATCAGGATAGGCTGCTGACTGGATTTCAGAATTGAAGTAAATGTTTTCAAGGATTTTCCCTGAGCAGTGTTTTTTCTTTGGCTGAACCTTGGAGGTAATAGCAGTATTTATCTCTGAATTTATCCATAGAATTTTAAATGGAGTAAGATTAAACTGACTCCTGTATCAGTCATTAACATTTTTGTGATGAAGAAGCTGGGATGAAACTTGAAAATGTGGCAGTCTATTAATTGTTAAGTGCACAGGAACTAAAGAATTTGCAGTCTTAATTATGGTAAGCAAAATGAAGTAGAGACCTTGATTGAATGATCTGCCATTTTTTGGAATGGCTGTTGTGGACTTTCCCATTTTCTGTATTATTGTTTGGTGGTTTCTTCAGGAATTGAAACATAGTTGGTATGTATAGTTCTTTCCATGTAGGTACAATTGTGCAGCAAAAGCAAAGTCTTTTTTTTTGCTGATGTTTCATCATTTATTTTATGAATTTCAGTCATGACTTTCCAAAATGAATTAAGTGTCTTTCCATAAATTTAGTGTATCATTTCTTCTATTAATATTTAGAGTACTGTGGGTCCATGCTCACTGTTTACAAGACTATTTTCTGAGGTTCTTGTCCACCATCATTCTGGAGCTCATCCAAGGAATAGTGTTGAAAAACTTCATGCATTTCTCTTGAAGAGGATTTTAAAGTTATGTTACTGTTATGGATATGTCAATTATTTTTAGGATAACAGGTCTATAATGCCAAGTTGTTGAAAGTACATGTACATGTTGAAAGTACATGTTGAAAGTACATTTTGGTATCTTTATTTTTACTTTTTTTTTTTCTCTAGGAAAACGAAGAGGCTAGTGTTAGATTAAATCATGAGTAAAAGGTTGTTGAAAGGAAATGAAGGGCAGTTCAGTCTTCCTATATTCATGCAACAAGTTTATAGGCAAAAAGAGGCAGTACATTCCAGGGATGTATCTCATTCTGTAAACTACAGAATTTGCCCAAGACAGTAAATGAGAAATGCTAATGTGCTATATGATTCCCTGATATGCAGACCTTGCCTCACCTACACCCCCTCCTCAAAAAAATCCAGAAGAATTCACAATACGGACTTTACCATAAAGAGAGGAATAAGGCAATTCTCTCTGAAGTAATTAAAACTGTAGAGGTATGTGAGGCAGTCAAGGTGATCTTTGTAGCACTTTACACAATCCAGAAATGCAAGCCATGAGAAGGGAGCATGTAGAGGACAGATCTCATTATTGGAAAGAGTTGTCATGTTGGATAATAGTTCTTTCCAGGGATGGATACTAAGCAGCCAAATATTGGATTTATTTTTTTAGTCATTACATGCCAAGACTCACAGTTTTCAGACTGGACATGAGTATCCACTTAAGCCAGAGAGAGTAAGTGCCAGTATTCTCTTATATAGACAAAGTTTTCATGAATTTAGGTGGCAAATAACACATTCTTCTGTAATTCCAGTCTTGTGCTACACAAAGTACAGAACTTATGCGCTCTTCAATTAGTACTTTTTAATTGTCTCTTAAAATAATAGTGATTTATAGGAATATTTAAAGGTTTAAAGGTAAGATTTAATGAGAACTCTGTTAACCAGAAGAAAATGTTTATTCAAAATCAAAACCATATGTCAAACTTCCCTAGAAATATACTGAAGTATATTTCATTAATGATTTTGAACAAAATATGTGGTGATAATCTTCTAAATATTCCTTCAGAGAAGCATTTAAGGTGGGAAAATACAAGATTATATTTTTTGTATAATGATAGAAAATATGATTTGGATTGATTGTCAAAATGTTACATTCTTACTCAGGGAAAAAAAATCTGTTTATCTTGGTGACCAAACATCATGGAGAAGAGATGGGTTGGAAAGACGTCATTGTGGTCTTCCAGTGCCTGAAGGGAGCTTATAAAAAGAAGGAAGAAGGGCTTTTTCTGTCAGGACAAAGGGATTTGGTTTTAAATTGAAAGAGGGCAGGTTTAGATTAGATATAGGTAAGAAATCCTTTACTCAGAGGGTGGTGAAGCACTAGAACAGGTTGCCCAGAGAAGTTGTGGATGTTCAAAGCGAGGTTGGATTGGCACCTGAGCAACTTGATCTGGTGAATGGTGTCCCTGCTCACGGCAGCAGGGTTGGGACCAGATAATCTTTAAGGTCCTGTCCAACCATTCTATGATTCCAAATCTCATTAATACTTCATATTTTATAGATTTACAAAGTAGACAGGAAGAGGAGAATTATTTCAGGAATTTTATTTGATTCCCCGAAGTGTGTTGAAGTTTAGGAAGTAGAATGTATTTCTTTTATGCCTTTCAATGTTAAGTATTTTCACTATTGCTAGAAATGTTTGGAAATCTCTGCTACAGCCAGGAAGTTGAGGGGCTACTTTCTTACTTCATAATGTAAATCCAGAGTAACTCAAATTAATGCTATGTTTCTCTAAAACATTAAGCTAGACTCCAATGTGGTGTCAGCCCAGGTCAATTGATTTCAGCTAGCCTGTTCTGATTTCAGCATTGTCAATTGTTGCAGCCACTGTCAAATTGTTTCTTGGGGGAGAACCACAAAGCAATTGTTTTAGGCTGAAAATTTACCAGATCCAAGTGTTCTTGAGCTTCCCTTGGTTGATTGGTTGGCTGCAGCATATACTTTATTCTTTTTGCCCCTCCTGTTCTGCTCATGTGTATGCTTTCTGTTCCTTATTCCTGCACAGAAGTGACGTCATACTACTCCCTTGTGATTCTCACAGTTCCTCTATATTCTACAGAGAGGTTTCAGACCTTGCTTCTCAGTATGATCATTAGGGATATGCTATGATTACAACAGAGGATTTTTCTGAGGGAAGAAAAATATGGAGATGTTTCTATACAAATTAAATATAATTTAGCTAATGAAAAAATTGTTTTAGATATGTAATTGTCTAAGATTTTTTCCCCCACAAGGCAACTGTGTTTTGAGGTCATAGCATATTTCTCCTTCAAACAAGCTTTGTTAGCTTAGTCTGAGGGAACTACCTTTTAAATTTGTGGTGATTTGTAATGTTGTTCTTTTTCTTGTGATGGTGATGGGTAAAATTGTGAGTTTAGACGTCCCAATGAATTTCTAAAATATTTAAGAAGTAATTCAAGTGTCAATTTTCAGAAAATTAGGTCCATAGCAATAGAATCAGCACAAAGTGTAAACTGGGTATTTCCCATCGTTCTTGTGTGTGACTCTTTTGGTATTATGGTATTTAAGTAACTGAGATGAGCAATGATTCACAGGACAACTTGCCAGTGGGATATTGCACAAACCCTTAAGAGTTGGAATAAACATATATTTTCTCACTGAAATCAACAGATATTTTCTTGACAAGTAGGCTAGCAAGTAAACACAGAAGGAATATTTCTTGAAACAAGTGTATGCACATGTGAATTTCCCTTCCTCTTGTCTACATTTCCACTTAAGCGGTCAAGATTTTGACTGTCTGAGATGAACTTCTTTTAGATTAGATTTGTTGTCTGCTGCTAGCTAGTATCTTCTGTGGAAACATTATAACAGAGTGTTCTTAGAGTGCAGTGTTAGAGGCATGGAAGATTGTAAAATTATGCTTGTCTTGTGTTAGCATCAGTTTGGAGCCCTGTTATTCTGCAGAAACTCAGGTAGTGACTGTTTCTGGTTTTTGTCCTGTATTTTTAGATAACATTTTGAGTTAAAACAACAGCTATAAGAATACATTCTTCCATCTAAACTGTTTGCTAAAAAGCATTTTTCAATAAAATACTGACATTGCAATCGCTAAACAGAATTCCTGTAAAAACTTGTCAGATTGTTTTTGGGCATAAATACAGTATATTAAAAATTTCTAAATTTAGTAACAGCTGTTGTTACGGATACAAAAAAAAAAAAAAAAAGCTGAAAAAAAGCCCCATCAGGTCTTTGTACTGTTGCAAAGGAACTCAATAGCATGGATACAAATGATGACCAGTAAAGAATCAGACAAACATCTACACAATAAAAACCACAAACCAAAATGAAGTGAAAGAACACATTTTCCATCCAACTTAGAAAAATACCAAAGATAGATTTATTTACTTTTCTTTCCTAATATGAAAGCTATCAATCTTTAATACAAAGCACTTGGAGTTTTCCTCCAACTTGTCCCTAGGGACAGAGGTATAGACCAGCCCTATGCATTAAGAGATATGATAGAAATAGGGAATTGGGCAGATTGTCCATGTCCAATGAGGGTAATTGCCGCAAATACTGAAGCTGATTGTTTAGAGCCAGTTACCAAGGAGCAAGCAGCCAAACAAGTTGCACAGAACACAGACAGCAGCACAGCAGAAGTAATCTGAAGAAGTCTGTTTCCCTGTGCTTCCTCATCTGAATCCCTCTGGCATCCTTCCTCTTACCCAGACTATCACTCTGTTGTAGTCTTACACAGCTGCCCTCAGCCTAAGTAGCTGGTAACAGTTTGCTGAGAATCACAGCAACCTCCTCATGCTGAGCTGTGTGCTGTTGTGTCTGGAGTCCCACGGGCGCTTGATGCTGCTAATTCAAACCTAGTTCAGGAACCTGTGGGCTGCAGGACAGGAGCCATTGAAACATGAGACATGCTGGCAGGGTTAGTCTTGTTTCCTCTCTTGTGTTGAGTCACAGTTATTGAAGAAATGCACTTACAGCAGTTCCAAATCAACATTGTAGGTTGTTCAGGTGTTGTCACTTGTGGGGGAAAGGAAGGTATCTGATCTGTCAAGGCAAACAGGAATCCGAAAATCCCAGAGCCTGGAATTTATGGTGTGTCCTAAAGTTGACTTGCATTTTTGGAAACAGATATCTTCACAAGACGGGTGAAGGTGAAACTAGGGATGTGCCAGGACTACTTCCACATGGGGTGGAATGTACATCGTATGCATAGGTACTGCTCTGTACATAGAGTACACTCAGTTTAGCAGATGGAAGTGTAGGAAGTATGCTTAGAGGGTGAAAGCAGTTACGGTTAGAATGATGTATTTTGTAAATTATTTGCATACATCTAGGTTTTTTAACATTTCAGCATTGCACACAGTCTAGTTGGATATTGGTGAGAAGTGTTATGTTTTAAGAAACTGAATACTATTTGAGTATATAACTTTTTAAAACTCTGTTGAGTGAGGTTACCCATACATAGAGATGTACACCAGCATTTTTTTCAGATGTTCATCACTAGTGATGAACAAAAAAACAATTAATCTGCCTGGTTTTGTTTTGAGTGTTACTGGTCTTGGTGCCATGGGAGATTCAGAGTGGGAGTTGGGCAATTGAATGATAGATTGGATGATGAGAAAGAATTACAGCAAGTTTCTCCCAGTGAAGGCATAACTACAGTCTGTTAAATTTCCTAGGTCTTAAAACTTCTCTGACATATCTCCAAGCTTGATGCTAGACAAAATTTGCGAAAACAGCAAAAGCATTGTAAGCTTTGACTTTTGCTCTATGAATTGATTTGCCCCACTGAACAAAAGACACTCTAAACATATTCTATGTAAAAGAAAGATAATTTTTTTCATTGAGATGGCTGACATTCAGAGAACTGAGATCACCTTTTAGTCTGCAGAAGATTTCCAGTGGAGATTTCCAATGTCTAACCTAATCTAAGTAATTTAATAACCTTTACAATGTTTATAATCTTGCATTCGTAAAACATTCTCTCTTACAGCAAGATCATGATAATAATAACTCACTGACTCGCATAGAGAGGAACACCTCAAACAGTAAGAACTGGACCATCTTTTAATTGCTTTTGTGGAAGTTTCTCAGGAAAGCAGAATGTGGGACTACAATACATGTGCTCAGTCATCAAATCCACACGTTGCTATTGCAACCCTCAACTTGATTCTTCCTGTGTTAAAGTCAGTTCTAAGAACTACTAAGCTTCATGTTTCCAGCAAAAATCTTAAGATGCGGTCCCGTCTTGCCTTGCTTCCTGTTTTATTGAGTTGGAATAAATGGCAAGACTCTAGTGAGACTAGAGAGATAAGTTTTCGCATCAAGACATGCAAACCTTTGTTTTCAAGCAATGTTGTAACTCAGACAAAAAAAAAGTTACAACACATCAGATTGTTTTATTTTCCAGTATTTTATTTAAAGTGTTTAAAGCTTAATTAATCTTAACAGTAGTAAAATAACAGAGAATAAATCTCTCTGAATGGACTCTTGATGGCAATTTCATAATCACTGAGCTTTTAATTACTCACATTTACCATACTTAAAAAACAAGTCTTTTCTTCATTAAACAATTGATCAAGGACTTGACGCAGGCAACTACTTTGTTTTCTTTATTTTATGTTATTTTACTTTGAAGGAGTTAGCCAATGCATTTAGAGAGCTTAAAGTAATGGAAAAAAAGATACTTTCTGTTTTGTTTTTCCAGTTATACTACAGAGGTCACTTACTGCTTTCTTACTGAGTACATGTTAACAGTCTGTCTTAGGAAGCAGAAGGGCCTTTGAATGTGTTTAGAAAGATGGGAAGGTTGATTTTCATGTCTGTATACAGTTTCAGAAGTTTACAATGAAATCTGTATGTAAATGTTAGAGATGAGAAAATCTCTGACATTCTGTATTGAATTTCCATTAGCCTCTGGATATTCTAGTTCAAGGAATTTTCAAGGCTGAAATTCATTGCTCATTTGATGTGCAGGATAATTGTGTGTATTTGTTGATAGTGTTGGTATTTATGGTTGTCTTTGATATTATTTATTTGTATGATAGTTGTTTATTTCTGTAATAGTTCTAAATAAAAAATAAAGTCAGCATAGTTAAAATAGTATTTAAGGTGCAATCATTCCCCAGTTACTAAAGAATTCAACTCTTTCAGATAGTGGCTGTCTTGAAATACCTCTGAGGTTAAACACTGTTTTTTCTTCTATTGTAATAATAATGATTAGGTTAAACCCATATCTAATTCCTGTTGCACATTCCAGTTCACACTTAGTTGTGCTCTTTCTCATTTACTTGACATTGTTCTTAATCTGTGTTTAAATCCCAGTGGATTCAGCTACAAGCTCAATCTCTGAATATGGTTCTTGCCTTGAGTAAGTGGTCGTGTAATATGCTGCAGTACCATCCACAGACCCTCAAAATTTCATATCCCTTCTGTGAAAATGCAATGAAACTTTGTAATTTTCTACAGATTGTAATGGTTCATCTTTAAGTATATTTTAAATATTTTGTTTTCTGTGTTTAGTTTCAACTTACCTGAGGCATTTAAAATACTCTTTTAAAGGAATTTAAAATATAGAGAGACTTTCTATATGTACAAATTTTAACATTACGCTGAATAGCATTTAGAATACTTACGTTTCGACCTGGAACTTCAGTTTCTCTCATAGACAAAATTCCTGTGTCCATCAGAAAAAAGCATTCCAAAGTAAGGACAAATGAATCTCTAATATTATATGGTGTGTATTTACTATACGTTAATGAAAACAGAAGGAAATTGCAAGTTAATTATGACAGTAATTTGTGTTTGTCGTGTTAATAGTGTGTACTTTCTAACTTCACATATGGATCCTTCACTTAAGCATGCTGGATTCAGAAGTGAAAAATCAGTAAAGCCTTAGAGCAATATTGCCATGGTACACAAGAGAGGCTCATGCCAAGGACAGGGCAAGGCAGTGAGACACAAAGTAGAGGACAGAATTGGGCATGGCTTACTTAAGCCTAGGCAAATATTCTTTCACCAGGAGAAAATTTACTATTTTTGCTAATCAGATTGCAAGAGATAAAATCATGAGTGATTTAGTGACCCTCATAGTGCATTAAACAGTGAATTATGTTTTGTGTCACTTTATTCATTGAAATTGTTGAAACACTGAATCAGGTCCAAGCAGCTGGGAGCACTTAAAAATATCTTTCATTGTCTCCTGGATTTTACAACTTCACTACTCATCTTTTATAGGGTTTTTTATATGAAAAACATAAAATCATGTGGGTTGGAGCTGTAAATAATCATGCATCAATAGTAAGTCACTCTATATGCTATAATATCAGTATATACTCTGGATTCATTTGTATAAAGAATTGTTCTTTGCTTAATGTATCATGCATACAATTAAGTTTCCAAAATGAAAAATGAAATGTTGTCACACGTTGCAGATGAAAGGCATTCAAAATATATGGCTGTAAAATACCTATTTTTTAGCTAGCCATCCATTTTGCTAGCATTAGACTTGTGTTTACTCTTGGTAGATATGCTCGAGTACAGCATTTTTATCCTTTCAGAAGAAACATATGCAAAGTTATGCATGAATAGTCAACTTTGTATAGTGTAGTGCACTAGTATATCCCAGTGTTTTTTAGTGTAAATGTTTTCAGAGCAAGAGAGACTGGTAACACCTTTTGACTAATGCATCAGATTCTGTGTCCTGTAACTATATAATGGAGGGGGAAAAGCAGTGTAATGGAATGAGGTTGTAAAAAACACATTTATTTTTGAAAAATGGGATTGGTAATGAGTGATACAGGAGTCTTTTAACTGAGGAGGAAACAAAAAGAGCTCCATATTTCTGGAGAGAACTGAAGATGATCTATTCAACTGCATCTAACTTGTTAAAATACAAGGAAAAGTGCTCCACAAATGTCAGCAGAAAGTAATACAGCTATAGGTCCAAGTCTCACTCTTCATTTGAATGCCTTTGGGAAGATTTTCAGTTTGAATCCATTTCATAGCTCCCTTTTGTGACATTTAACTGGCAACAGTTTTCTTTTGTAGTTTTGTTATGAGTCTATACTGAAGTTTTTATGTTCTCACTGTGATAGTACCCTACCCTGAAGAAAACGTCAAGTAATTCTTCCTTTACTCAGCTTGCTCAAGCAGGTGCTAGTGCTGTGCTCCAGTTCTCCATTAGCTTGCATCTTGCAGACTTTGCAGAGTTTATTTTGGGTAGTAGGTGCCCCGGAAGAAGAAAGACCTGATGGTTTGTCTATTCAGCTTCCTGTCATTGAATTCAAGCTTCCTGAGAATCATCCCAACAAACTCAAAGAATTTATGAATTGAAAACAGTTTGCAAGAACCTTGAGACATGGACTTACAGAAACCCATCAGGTTGTGCCACTGATCAGTTAACACTGACTCTTCCTGGGGCAGCATAAACACCTTCATCACATGTGACAATACAGCATGAAACAACATATCCTTAGTTATACCAATGTAGATGAAATACAGGATGAATTTCTGCAGATAACAATAGTAATTTTAAATAAAATTATTTTCGCTGAAAAGAGATAAGGTGGAAGACCATTCTCAAGATAGCTTTTCCTCTGTTCTCTCAATTTATCTGAGGATACTAGCTAAGCTTTGCATCCATATCTTGTCAGTCTTTTCTATATAAAGAAACAACTGGCTATTCAATTCACATTTCCTAGAAGATGTGCTAGTAGTGTGTGGCTGTAAGCAGCCCCAAGATGAGTCCTTTTCTTAAAGTGCATCTCCCTCTTAGTGAAACCAAGTGTAATTTCACACAAAAACCTTAAATGGCACAATCTGCAAAAATTCTGGCCATAGATAAATACATTATGCTAAAAAACATAGAAAAAATAGCTTAATACCTCTTTAAATCATACTAGCTGCCCCTTGTCTCACATATAAGAGAGAACAGATTAACCCATTAAATATGGAAAAAAAAAATCTGGATATTTTCTTCAAGTGGGAACTCAGCAACAATAAAGTAATCTCTTGCATATCAATTTTAAGTTGATTGTATCATAAAAACATGAGAAACATTTTACGGTAGTCACTCAGGTTTCAAAAGATGAGGAAATATTTTATTGTGCTGAAGCCCTGTGTGTGAAGGAACAGTTTTATGTTTCTATAACGCAGTGTCATTTCCATAACATTGGTGTAATAAAATAAGTTGCAAAAGAAAGCAGGACAGTCTTGTTTTCCTCTTAGTTGTTGCAGGAATAAAAATAGGTCTAAATAATGTGTTACAGAGTGAATAAGATGTGAGCGATTTCACACTGGTTTGTTGCATAGGCGTGGTACCAACCATCTTCCAGGAAGAAGGCACCAGAAACTAAATTACAGGAGAATCAGCTTAATAGGATATCGAGGCTGGAATTTTTGTAAGACCAGGAAAAGCACTGGTGATATGTTACAAGTAGATCAAACTGGTAAGGGAAATTGGTGTCACAAAAGCCTTGGAAACATATTCAGGGAAAAAATTATTTGATGGAATGAGACAGGAGGTGAATTCAAAGACATTGCAATGTGTGTAGATGTACAGGACATGGCAGCAGCTTTAGCAGCTGCACCTTTTATGAGTATGAGATCTGAAACCCAGATGCCAGGAAGGCAAGAAGAGAGATAAGCATCTGGGTGAATATTTTCACTAGTTGCATGGAGTGACATAATTCTTAATTACCTCTTGTATATATTTTACTCTGTGATGCTAATATATTTTGATCCAAGTGTGTAGATTTGTAGGCTCATAGTATTTTAAAATATCTTAAAGTGAACTCACACTTCACAGCAGTGGCAGCACTTCTGAGAGCTCATTGTACCATCTTGTGTTCCAGAAATACATTTAGACATTGCATTTTTTATGGGGACAGTCAAATTTTTTCAGAGGCAGAATCAAAGACAAGAGAGAGTTGTAAACATATAGCATTTGCATTAAAATAGGAGTCCAATAAGTATTTTCTGCTTTTTTTTGTTTTTTCTATTTACAAGTAACAGAGGACATTAAATCTTGAAATGACATACACACTCAAGCTTTAAGGCCAGCACAATCTATTTTAAGATTACAGAAGTGGTGTCAAATTTCTGTTTAGAAAATAAGACTACCTCAGAACCAATCTTGAAAACTAGGGTAACTCTTAAAGCCCCTGCATAGTTCCCCTGGAAGTCTAAAACCTACACTTACGTCAGCATTTTCATAAATGAGCTGTTTCTGTGCACCTTGCTTCCTATTTCTTTAAGCCAGGGCCCATGACATCAAATGATAAGGCTTTTTACAAAAATACTTTATAAGAAAAAGTTGGGGTGTTTTAATGTCTTCCAGACATTTAATATATTTTTTAATTGATGAAGCCTTTCCATATGTTTTTTTAATAAAAGTACGTTTGAAATAACGATTACATTAAAAAAAAGGCAATTTAAACAACTGGCAGCAGCAAGAAAATATCTGAGAGCAAAGCTGTAACAAATTATTAGAGTTGTCTTCATCAAATGAGGTCAGTTTGTGTTTCTTAATGGTAGCAGGTATTCATATTGTGATTTCTTATACTGTGGTATTCTTGGCAAACTAAAATTTCACTTGACTTTTGGCAAAGGTATCTCCATTTGAATTCAGACTAGAAGCTGTTGTTCCTATTTTCCCTTTTAAAGGCATACTCTAGCAGAAGCTTCAGTTTGCAAGCCTCCAAATCATTTTGCACAATTATACTGGGCTAGAAAATGAACTTGTTCTCTCTTTTTGTCAATGTTAATTCTTTTAAAATACTTGTCCTAGTAAATCTATGCTATCTATTTCTTACAGACTTTTAAATGGACAAATACTAGTTATACATCATCCAACACTAATCAGGCCGTTTAAGCATGAAAGGCTTGTTCCCATGTATCAGGTGTTCTAGTTCTAAAAGCATGTTCTAGAAGGGAAAATGCAGGCCTCATAATACCTTTTTCCTCTTATCTGTTTTTACAATGGGACATTGATTTTTAAACGATCTGAAGATTAATTTGTCTCTTTAAAGAACTTCACAGAGAATTTTCACTTTCAAGAACTCCTCTATCCTCACTCTTTTGTGGGGCACTATTAAACAGAAATAGCCACTTACACATTCCAGATGTTCAAAGGGGTCCCACTTGCTTCCTGACAGTTTCAAGAACTACAATATGCTCTGACCTGAGATTAGTTTCTAGCAACTGAACAGAACATGACTGAAACTGAAAACAATAAGGAAGAGAAGGTGTTTTAGAAAAGGGTAGTTCTGTATGGATGCTCTATAGAACACTATTACTTTTTCTTCTATCCTTTGAAAGAATATTCTCTGTGGGGAGCAATGAAATGCATGAGGGTCAGAATTCTCTGACCAGGTTCTATTAGGTATTCCACATACAGGAGGGTTTAATGTTTAAAACAAAATATTCTCACCTGAAGACATTTGATGTTACATGGGATTCTGATTCAGTAGAATGGTGCGGCAATATACTGAAATCAGTGCAAGCACAGTGTAGCTATTGCAATATTCTCGCTATTGGCCTTCATATGCTCACTGTCATGATGCTGATCATCCCCTGGTGCTGGGAAGGGGTATGTGAGTTAAGGTCACCTCAGGACCGTTGCACTCTTCAAAGTTCGTTTTGTCAGTTGTTCAGTTTTTACACTCTCTGTTGGGCTGAGCTATATATGCATTTACCCCTTGCTGGGCTGGCTAACTCAAGAAGCCATTCACACTCTTTTGATTAACTCAGGGATAAACATTTACACAAGCAGTTAATCCACTGAACTGATACAGTCATTCATCTAAAACTAACTCTCCAGTCCCTCTTGAGTTCAGTTTTCTTTGCAGCAGCTGTGGTCAGTCACTCCCTACATTCTTTGCTCAGCTTCATGGGCATATCACCCTTGCCCACCTCATATCTTTTAGAGATTTACTGACCAGAAATCAAAAGGTTAAATAAAGAGGTTTATTTAAGAAAAGCAAGTGAGGAAAAGAAAAATGAAAGGTAGACTAAATAGAGATCAAAAGAGCAGAAAAAGAAAAGTGTATATAACTATGTATGCAGAAATGTAGAGACAGTCAAATTAATGAGATGCAGCCTTCATACCACATGCACCTTGTAGGGCTATACAAGTGTAGGTGTCAGTCTGGAGTAGTGGTGTATGTGGTCACAAAGGTAAAGAAGTAAAAGGGAAGCGTATGCTTTGATTTATGTGTTTCTAAGTCTTTGTGATGATCTGTTCATAGCAATCTTTCCTTAGCTTCTGTGTTGGAAAGCCTGACAGACTGCAAAGCAGCATTGTCACATTGCCCACCTTTAAAGAAAATGTAATGTAAAACAAGTTGGAAAACAGAAAGCAAGTTTGAGTTGTTAAAATTACTTCTGGTGGTGTACTGCTGATGTTTCTCTCTGCTGGGGGATGGCAGGCAGCATTCGCCTCACAATACGAGTTCTTCCCGGCCCGTATCTCCACCAAGTCCAGGCCAGGCGGCCCCCAGGGTGCGCTTAGCGTGGCATGGGTCTCCGGCCACAGAAATTCTAGCAGGAAATGAAGTAAGACGAAGGAACTAACCTGGACTCATCTCTGTTCTGGCAGGGAGGTTTATTTGGGGTAACGGGGAGAGGGGTTGCAGGGGAGGAGAAGGAGGGAAGGACAGACAGGGATAGGGTCGGGGCTGCCAGCCCGGAGATAAGACCAGCCCCTCCCAGACCCAGGTGCTGGCCTTTAAGGGGAAAGGAAGGGGGCGGGGGCTGGCTCTCTGAGAGCCAGTCCCAGGAGAAGGAAGGAAAGATTGGCAAAAGGGGTAGACACCAATAGGTTTTCAGGTACAGCAGAGCATATTTCAAAATGAACCAATGGCATACAGAGCAGGGAAACAAAGGGAGCACATGGAATCCTAAAACTCACATTGCTACATACTGCAGTGTTCACTGTCGTCGTCTCACTATCTTGCAGAGTAACAAGGGGTTTTGTTAGTGTATGTGAACAGTTTTATGGTAGGAAGCAGGCCCAAACTCATGGTCTGAGGCATGTGATACTCAAACTGAGCTGTGTATCTGTCATGTCTGTCCAATGCATCAGTGAAAAGCTGATGCATGTATTTGGTAAGAGCTGTTCTCATGAACAGCTTGAAACTTCTTTCTGGCTTTTTAAGTAAGTAACTTTCCCTTTGCTAGGAGTGCCTCATTCAGTTTTGTTGCCAAGTAAGTGAGGTATTTTCTTTTCAAAGTCATGTCTTGTTTGATTGTATATAGCAGTTCCATGAAGATTTTATAAGGAACTCTTATAATTTATCCAGGTAATTTAAGGACTGAAAGTCTTAATTGTGTAAGTCCTAAAAATATACTTTACTACTTCTGTCCAAAAGTTGAATTTATAAATGTAGATCAAGATTCTTGTTAATGTTCTATGCCATGTTGAACAAACATGTAGAAAAATTCTTCATGAAAATTATGCCATGAGGAAGTTAAAGTAATGGATCGAACTATTTCAGTTTCTTAGAAGATTGAGTTACTTCTTAGAAAGGTCACATTTAGTTTTTCTTTAATATTGGTAGTAGGATAAAATATGAAGAAAATTTTTTTTGCATATAACTTCATATGCAATTTTTAATATTTTCTCCTGAGTAGAATGACTTAGGACCTCTTCAACACTAATTATATACAAGCTGTTCAAGTTGGGTTTTTTCCTCTTTCTAGATTACCGGTGCAAAACAAAGTTAAATGAGGAGAGTAAGAAACTGTGACTTTCTCAAATTTATGACTTTCTTCTTTTCATTCAACATTATTCAGTTTTCTTTTCCATCTGAGTCTTTTCCTGTTCATGCATATTTTCATGCATAAGTTTTCCACTTGGCGATGTTGCCTTTAAAAAATAAAAGGGCAATTAAAAGATTTAAAAGTATACTGACTGTACTCAGTGACCATATTACAGTGTATTATTATTTTAAATTATTTTCTTTAAATTTTTAACAATTTTTGTATGTGAATTATAAGGTAAAAAAGAAGACATGAGAATTATTTGTCAGTTTTTACACTAGAAGAAAGTGTTCTTGAGTTCAGAGCTGCCTCGCTTCATAAATTATTTGTAATAGTGGTGGCTTGCATATGCTTTTATATGGTTTGAAGCATTCTGGATTGTACAGTATAAAACTGACAAGAAGAATTATTCACAGATATCAAGACACTAAAAAGGAAGTGAAAAGAAGATGGAAGTACTGACAAATACAAAGTAATGCATGTTAAGAAAAAAATTAGTCTTTAGCCTGTATGTGTGAAATCACGGGCTTTGCTGCCAGTTGAGAAAGAGATCAGAGAATGCTAATGGGCAGTTCTCTGAAAATCCTGTAATTGTTAGGATTGGAAGGGATCTTTGTAGGTCATCCAGTCCAGTCGCCCTGCAAAAGCAGGTTTGCCTGGAGCAGATGACGCAGGAACATCACAGGTGAGGTTGGAATGTCTCCAGAGATGGAGACTCCACAACCTCCCTGGACAGCTGTTGCATTGAGGTGCTCTGCCACTCTCAATGAAAAGAAGTTCTTCATCATGTTGTGGAATTTCTTGTGTTTTTGGTTTATGGCCATTGCTCCTTGTCCTGTCACTGGGCACCACTGATGAGAGTCTGGCACCATCCTCCGAACATTTGCCTTGGAGATATTTATATTCACTAATGAGATCCCCTCTCAGTCATCTCTTCTCTGGACTAAACAGGCCCAGCTCCTCAAGTCTCTCCTTGTAATAGAGATGCTCCAGATCCCAAATCACCTCAGTGGCTATCACTGGGGGGCTATAAGATGTCAAATAGATGTGAATGGCTTCTACCTAAGGAGTTGCTAAATTCGCTAGATCTTCTCAGTTGTTCATTGCGATTGCTGACAGAGGTCTAGGAAGGCATAAATAACTTTGAATAGAGGAATAGAGCTTTGTATTGGAGTTAGAATACCCCTCTGCAATCTTCGTAAAAAGAGAAATATGTACTGTTGTAGGCAGCTACACTCCGAACTATTTGCCATTGTATGTTATGGATCCAAACAGATGCAGGTTGAGAGGGAATACCCATATTCAGAGTGTAAGTACTTCTCTGACTGTTAAAGATGACAGTACTGACTCAGCCAGGCTTTAGCTCAGGGCATGCCTATGTCCCTTGTCAGCAAAGGCCAAGAATGTCGAGAAAATTTACTTCTTGTCTCCTCTGTGTGTTCATCTTGGAAGAAACACTTTCCATGCATTTCAGAAGAAAATTAGTATCTTCCAGCATATCTGCAAACCCATCCCTGTAATAGCCTCTTAGATGCCTGTGGATTCTTCAGAAGGTGCAAGAACTAAGAACCTAAATTTATGTAAACACATGTTCAAAATCTATTTTTGCATCTGTAGCATACATATGCCCTTTGCATTTTTAGAGTTTTTCCCTGCTCTAAGGATTAAAGTGCAACAGTTTGTTTCAAGGTGTAAAAGTAAGCTTAGTAATCTAATCTGAAATATAAAATCACATACTTATTAGTATTTATTGACTAGTATACTTATTGATGTTCGCCTGAAAGCATAAATTTTCTAAGATGCACATAAGTCATAAAATAACAAAAGATGTGAATAAAATTTAAGGATTTCAGAAAAATACAACAGAAGCTGATTTGATTTTATCCCATTATTTTTTCTGATGTCTTGCATTGATGTGTATTTGTACAACACACACATATATAGGCCAATTTGTCTTCACTGTTATATCTCTCACTTTAAAAGAGAAAAATAAATACCCCTGCGCTTTGCTTTTTGCATTTGAGATTTCTGGTTGTTAACTGTCTTGTTTTGATTACTGCCATTTTTAAGAGCTGCTGATTCTCAGACAACTGACAAGAATTGTTTTTCCTGGAAGTCATCTGTGACTCTCTTCAGAACAGCTTGTGCTAATTAGACTTTGAAGTGTCGGCTGGGTGGAAAACATTTTTCTCCTGCTTCCTAGGAAAAGCATCTGGTCTGCTCAAATAAATAATTTGTTAGATTAGTAATCAAGTGCAGTTAAGTACTGGGTTTTTTTGCTGACAGACACATTGATTTGCCAGTTCATTTTTAATAGTTTTTAAAGTACTTTTTAGTCTAAAATATTTATGTCTGAATCAAAAGCCAGATGTACTCGGGCTTTAAATTATGTTTCTGTAATAGTGGCTTGTGAGTTTTGTGCATCACTGATATTTCAGATGAAGATCATGCTATTGGAAGTTCTGAATAACCACATAGGTAATAGCATGACAAAGAAACTTTAATGTGTTGTAAAACCACGGAAGTTCAGAAGAAAAGAAGTTTAACTGGGATAAGTAAGTAATTTGGGTGATTAGACTTATAAGTATTAGATTTGAATATTAACTTTATTTTTACATTGGCTCACTGTAAAAGGAAAAATAATAACCATTTTCTAGTATGCAGTGTTACAAATGCAGATGTATTCAAGTCATACCTACATGTACAAGGAAGACCAATGTTTGTAAATTTTACTGCATACCTCTTAATATGATTCTGTTTGGGGTTTTTTACTGTGGGGTTTTTGTTCCTGAAGGCAATGCTGACAATAGCCTTTTGAATATAGGTGGAGGATTTATGTTACAGGCAGCTGGCCGTGAATGAATAGGTAAAGCTGACAGACTTGTTCAGATACTTTAGCTGTTTAGGTGTTAAGTGCAACATCCCTGTCAGCTGAACTAGCACTTTTCAACAGAAAGGGTGTAGATGTGTGCCTACTTTGAAAGAATAAGTAGGTTGGTGATTTGATGAGGATGTTCATTAATAAACAAGAAAATTTATCATAGTTTGTAGAGTGAAATGCTGATGTCCATGGGTAGCAGTAATAGCAGGAGTCATAACATACTGGTATGACTGTGGGAAAAGTTCTGCTTTTCTGAGGCAGTATGTATTTCATTTGAATATTTACATTTTTGATAAGAAAATGTTGTCCCTTATGTGGTTCTGTAAGGCACAAAGCTAAAGCTTTACTCCTTTAATTGATGTGGCATGTATTTTCTTCTGAATTAACTTGAGAAAAAGTTTTCCACAGAGGGAAGTAATTTGAATATTTTACATTTGATGTGTATTCAATCAAGCTTTTTTTTTGTTTTAAAACTTAGGTTTTTTATAGATTAATAATTGGATCCTTCCTTATATTGTCAGTCAGATGAAGTTACTGCTTTCTAGCCAACACTTTTCAGATACTAAGGGTTTTAATTTGAAACAGTGTGTTGAGGCTGTGGGGTTCACTAGGAATATCTTAATCATAACAAGGGAGCAATTGTTCATTGATTTTTTTGTTTTGGGATTGGTTTTTTTCCTTTTTTCTTTTTTTTTAATGTGGATTTAACCTTGGAGCAGTTCCAGCTGTGTTAATAAACCACAGGAAACTGCAGTGAACATAAATGTATTTAAAGAAGAAGTTCTGTCTCTTACCTAATGTACAGACAACTAAGCAAGAGCAGCTGCTTACTGAAGTCAGTTTCTTTTTCACTACATGTGAAATTCATAATCAAAGACAAGACATGAAACTAGTTCACAGCTAGTAGCTGGCTGATTTACATTACAGTAGCTGCTGTTGAATGTGGTTTGCACATATGAAGTTGACTTTGTTTAATAGGGGAGAAGTCATAAAGCATTAATTGCTTTTGATGATTTTGGACATTTCTAGAATCAGTAATCTAACTTAATGTCAATGAAATTTAAGTCTTATGTTTTATCTGCCAAACTTAAACTGTTCAAACATAATCAATTTCCTTCAAGGAATTCCAAGTATGAAAACATTATTGGTGATATGTGAGTATATGTATGAGCATTACATGAGTATTATGTGAGCATTATATGGTCAATATATGACTATTATTGAAAATTCCTAATACCGGGGACTGCCTCTTTTGCAGAATAGGTATGAAACCTGGAACGTTCATAGTTCTTTAGGAGTAAACTGGTGGGCAGTCAGAATAGAAGACAGCAACTGCTAGTACATTGTTGTATAGACAACCTGCCATTTTAGAGGTCAGCAGATGGTTAGCGGACTACTTTTCCCTTCAGAAAACTAGAGAATATCATAGAGTTTTCTGCTAGTATTGAGCATCGTCAGGTAGAGGGAGATTTGGGAATTCGCTTTCTGTAGATCCTAGCAAGTAAGTTTTGTCCAGCTGAGAATAGCCACCAACACTGTCATGACTGAGCTCCAGCCAGCAACTAAACACCTAACAGTGGCTTGCTCTCTCACCACACAGTGAAATGAGAGGAGACAATTACAAGGACAAGAGTGAGAAAAGCAGTGGGTTCGGATAAAAATAGTTTACTAATTGAAATAACAGTAATAAAGATAATAATAATAATGAAAAGGAAAATAACAGAGATAAATCTAAAAAAAGACAAGTGATGCTGCTGGAAACAATTGCTCACTGCCAACCAACCAAATCTGGCCAGCCCCTGAGCATCAGCCCCCTGGCAACCTCCTCCCTAGTCTGTTTGCGGAGCACAGTGGGATATCCTGCTCAGCTGGGGTTCTCTGTGCTGGCTGTGCCCTCTCCCAGTGTCTCGATGGTGGTGTGGTGTGAGGAGCTGGAAAGGCTTTGAATCTGTGAAACACTGCTCAGCAGCAATAAGCACCTCCCTGTGTTGTCCACACTGCTTTCACAAAAACCCAATACAGAGCTCCTTAGCAGCTACTGTGAAGGCAATTAACTATCCCAGCCAAAACCAGCACAGCAAAAAAGGTATTTCTGGGTGTTTTGCATTATAGTAAGGGCTTGCTCACAGCACTTCAAAACGTAGTACTGGGTTTTGTCCATGGCAAGAGTGATTTTTCTACTTTGTTGGAGCACTTCTTAAGTTCACCAATGACAGCTGAAGTGAGGACCCTGATTTCACTTCTTCTGGTATTGTTACCAGCTACACTACCCCAAGCTCCAGCATTAAAAGTCTCTATCTTTTTCAGTTTGGTCATCAAATCTTAAAAGAAGATAATTGTATATAATTGTGGAACTACAAGGCACAAAATTTTAGAAATATTCTTGTTTTTCTTTCAGCTATTGAAGCGTAACAATTTTGAAATGAAATATTACATTTCAAAACATTTCTTCTCTTATTTTTATTCAAGGTAATATAAATGATACCTACATTTAGCATGAGGTGTCATTCCAAGGACTAAATTTTTTTTCCTTGATGAGGTTTTGTTGGTTTTTTTTGTATCCCAGATGGCTGTTCCCTCTTTTGGAAACAAATAGTAAAAAGAGGAAATATACTGCCTTATTCAAATTTAATTTGTCATTGGTTTGTTCAGTCCTGGACAACATTTTTTGTCAAAAGTTCTGTGTCCAAAAGCTTTCAGACAGGTCTTTTGAGGGCAACACTGCCAGAATTATGATGGGGTTACTACTTGAATTTCATGTTGTAGATGAGACATTGTGCTCACAGACTGACAAAAACGTGGTCTGTAAGAAAAATTACTTATCTTATTAACTTGGAATGATAATTATGTCTAAATTTCAAATACTGTCAAACATTTCAAACTTGACCTTAACATGCAAACATCCAGCTAATGTGCTGAAGTGGAGGGCACCATTCCATTGAAATGAAGTTCCTGGGAAAAAGGCCAAACACTTGAAACAGTGTTTTGATTGCTTACTCCAGATTTTCAAACAACGAGTGATGACATTTGTCCTTGCTAAATGTAGTTGTGGCCTGAAAAATTTACCATTACCCAAGCTGAGCTGCACATTCCTCAGACTTTCGCAGATACAGACACTCCTCTTTTGAGAAGCTGAACTTGAACTCTTTTGAGCCTCGGTGAGCCTCCTGGAGGCTTCATTTGGTTTTTTTAAAATAAAGGTATTACGCAGTAGAGGCATTACAGCCTCTACAATAAATGTGTTTGACAGGCTGCAGTGTGCTATAAACTGTTCCGGGACATCTGACTCTTCTAAATATTTTTAAAACTGCTAACATGCTGAAGGCTTTATCAGTACCTAGCAGTGATAAATTTAGGGACACGACTCTGTGCTTTGCACTCTGTTCTTCTAAGTCTATCAGAGGAAATACCTGTTCAAACTTGTGCCCTATTGTGATAGGCTTCTATTGTTGTTTGGAACAGTACTGACATTCACACATGTGTTCTATTACATCTCATTAAGGTACTGAGCCATGCTTTTAAAGAATGCTTTTCCTGTACATTGCAGTCCATGTAATCATTACTGTGGAGTAATATTACTGCTGGTTGCAAAATGAGTAAGTAAACCTTTGTCAGATATCTATTTATATACTTTGATGGCTCTGGCTGCAACAAGGTTGTGATCTTGTGTCTAATTATGTAATTATATATAAAGTGAGTAATAACAAAAAATAATTGAATGTGGTGGTTGTGTTTTCTAGGTATAGCATACCTGAGTGGAATGTGCAGTGAAAAACGAAAATGTATCATTGCAGAGGACAATGGTCTGAATCTTGCTTTTACAATTGCCCATGAAATGGGTCACAAGTAAGTATGTGGATATGAAAGCCTAATATTCATTTGCATAGTAGTAATACTAATACAATTTGACTAATTTGATTGTGTGCTTCAGTTTTTCTTTTTTTTCTATAATGAGAGGATTTATATTAAATGAAAAATTTGGAAAATAATATTTGTGATAGTAATAATAATAATAACAATAATAATAATAATAATAATAATAGTAAAACATGTATCAATACATAGTATGTAGCTTAAGAAAATATTTACAGCTTGAAGTGATACAAAAATCTTTGAAGCTAAAAAATAAATAGATTAACTGGAAAGACTGCCATTGTCTAGAGGAAAAACAGGTGCCCCAAGATGTTTTTTCTTTTCTGACTATGATATTGTGTAGCAGATCCAACTCTAACAATTGTTGCCAACAAACATTTTAATGAGATCATAAGTTGGAAGAGCCCTTATTTAATTTGGCTTTCTCAGGATAGAACCCATTAAAGTGTAGAGTAGTCATTGGTCATTGGAACATTAATATTGTTTTTCTTCTTAGAAGAAGAAAAGGATAGCAAAATGAAGGTGAAGGTAACTGTCCTTCACAACTGAGCTGCATGTTACTTATTCAGTGTCAAATAATTTAATCCAAAAATTCTCCAAAATTCTTATTTTGCAATAATAAAATCTGTTAGTAAAAGTTGAATTGCACTCTTGGCTTCACTACTTGTAAAGAAGAAGAGATAGAAAAGGTCTTGCTTTCAACTGAAATAAAAGGGATGTGTGTATTAATCTGTCGTTGTCTACAGTGTGTGCCAGGTATCTGTATTTGTATTAGAATGGCAGTTTCAGAGTGACAACAGAGAGGGATGTTTTGCTATATCCTTTGAACCTCTGAATGTGTGATTTGGGATCTTATGACAAGCACTTTGAACTAAAAGGGACTTGGTTTAAACTGGGTCAAAACTTTCTGAGAACGGAGAGCCTAGCATCTAATGTTGAAACATGAAGTTGATTGCAAGAGAAATTGAATTTAAAATATTTCTATTGATTCTTTTGCTGCATGCAAAAGAAGCAAATACAGAACAATTAATATAAAGACTGACACAAGTATAAGTTACTGCACGAAATTGATATTTTCTGTTTTTTCCTTTTTTAAAAAATTTTCGTAACTGCAGAAAGCAACTCCTGGTTAATACAAGCAAGCCTGCTTGCGGGACAGTTGTGATAAAGGAAAGGCTTCAGAAGGAATACTTATTTGTGTTGTGTAGATACATACCAGTCTGTTTCTATTTTTCACTGTAGTGTTTGCTGGTGTTGGAAGAGGGAATGGGTAGAGGAAGCCTTACTTTCTGTAGGATGATCATACGAAATCTTTTGCCTTTCACATTCTGATAGCAATGCAAAGCTGTGAAGATATTTCAAATTCACACACAAATGCAACACAGAATAAATCAGAAAGCAAAAAAAAATGGCACATATTGAGATGACATGTTAGGACAGTTATTCCATTGATAATTAAGCTTTATTTGGTAGTGGCCATAGTATCACTCTGGAGTCTCTTTCTCTCAGGGCTTTTGCTTCCCAGCATCCTCAGTCAGGTTATTGGGGGTTCCACAATGTCAGGCATTCCCATGACATTGACTGCTGAGAAAGAAAGAAGCTGCTGCAGAGCTCTTGTGCCACTGGAGGCTGTGCTGGTAATCTGTCCCCAAAGCACTTTGCTTCCTTCTCTCTCCCATACAGCGCCATGGCTACTAGGTTATTGGGTAGAAGGTGCAGCAGAAATGCTTATCATTGTGGCCTCATTCCAGCTGCATTCATTTCCCCCCCATTGCTTCTTTCCTAAATGTTTCTGTCCCTTTTGACTAATGGTCTAAAGCTAGGCTTCTCAGTACAATTTAGATATATACATATGGATATTAATCTATCTATAGGCACTGAAATACCCCTAGATCGAGGTAGTTGGGTGCAGAAGCAGCCTGACTATCAGAGATATTGAGTTTTTTGGGTACAGAAGCAGCCTGATTATCAGAGATATTGAGCTTTGACTACTTTGGCTGCTTTTTGTGATCACTGAGGTTTTTTTGTTCAAATTTAAGTCAACTGAAATGTAGAGATGGGAGCCTAACTTTGAGTAAAACAGTTTGAAAAGTACCGCTACTCTTTGAAAAATTTGAGCTTTGTAATGATTTTGAAAACACATGCACAACAAATATAGGCAATCATCTTTCCCATGCACGTATTTGTGTCATTACAGATTTACACAAAAATGGCTATAATTTTCTGGTTTTTTTGCATAGCTGCCTAAAACATGGATGTGCCTGGAGAAGAGAAGACTTGGGAGGGACCCTGTAGCACCTTTCAGTACCTAAAGAGGACCTACAATGGAGCTGAAGGGGAAATTTTTACAGGGGCACATAGTGATAGGACAAAGGGAAATAATTTTAAACTGAAAGGGAGTAGTTTTAGAATAGAGATTAGGAATAAATTTTTAACAGTGAGGGTAGTGAGGCACTGAACAGGTTGTCCAGAGAGGTTGTTGACTCCCCATCTCAAGTTGTTCAAAGCCTGGCTGGATGGGATTTTGAGCAACCTGGTCTAGTGGGAGGTTACCTGCCCATGACAGCAGATTTGGAGCTAGATGATCTTTAATGTCCCTTCCAACCCAAACCGTTCTATGAATCTATGGTTCTAATATTTTTGTATTGTTTTCATATCTGTGACCTCTTTTATCCTCTTTGTTAAAAAAGTGGGAACTTTACAGGGAAATTTATCTATAAAGCATAGTGCCTGTTTAACAAGGAACTGCTTTTCTTAAATTACTCTTAAGAAGGGAGGTACTGTGCATTCCTTTTTCCTTGGTACTTATTGATCTCAGAAGAATTAATAGAAGGTTTTAGCTTCGTATGACATTTCAGTATTACATATTCTCTATTTCAAACATGATTTATACAACAATGCCCCTAGCAGTTTCATCACTGCCTTCTTTCTCCTGATAGGTCAGGAAAAGTATCCGTAAGGTAACTGTTCTAAACTGTTCTAAACTGTGAGTTTCTGCAGTTAAGAAACTCACAGTGCACTGAGTGGTCTTAAAATAATTTTCCTTTTTTTTTTTTAATCTATGTCTTTTTCATTTGTTTTTAAACTACTTTATTGAAGTTCAAAGTATATTAGGTGCTCAACCATACAAGCAGGGTTGATAATACCCCTCCAGTGATAGTAAATAGAAAGCAATGGGAAAAAGTAACATTGTCCAAAAAAAGCACTTCTAAAGTCCTTGACATTACCTTACATTCATTTTTCATGGTTTAGTGGGTAACTTCTTTAAAAATTGATAGTCTCTTGTTCTCCTGCATCCATATCAAAGTAGGCATCTGTGTTCCCCAGTCATATACTTAGGCTGACTTAAGTCAGCTTAGGATCTTACTGGGCATATGGGTGTATCATTCCAAACTTCAGTGGCCTGAAAGTTGTACAACAAAATACACTTAAGATTACAGATGACAGAAAAGAATGAAGTCTCTTACATGTTTTGCATTTCTGTTTACTCTTACTCAAAATTTATCTGGTATTAAAAACCATGAAAAAGAAATTAGCTTTGTTAGTACAGTTCTAATCATGGAACAATCTGTGTATGACAACACATCACTACAATGCCAGGCAGAAATGAAGCATCACTCCCCTTTTGCTGGTAGCAAGACAGCTGAATAAAGAAACAGCCCAGGAAGAAATGAAGCACTGAGACAGGGAAGTAGCACTGCATCAGCATTTTAGTAGTTTAAAGAGATAATGGTGATTTTTTTAACCTGAATATTAGATTAATCAACTCTTTCTCTGGCAAGGTATTAAGGCTCCCATTTCTGCCAGGCTATACTGTTCCAGGATGGATTTATGTTTGATTTTTCTTAGGATAATATTTGTAAAAAACACAGTTAGTAGCTGATCAACATCCGTCAGGATACAAAGGCTTAACTGGTGGTCTGATGCACTTGAAATAGCTGTGAAAAGTTGGCAGAAGATCATAACAGTGTAAACAGTTTTTCTTAATAATAAAACTATTTTTCTGTAGCTCTTCACTGAGTATGTGATAGCTCAGAGATGTGGCATGGGTGTCATATTTGCCAGAAGTGAATACTTTTCCTATATTATATAATCCCTGTAAAAAACCTTCAGCAAGAGGCAATATATATTTTCATATTAAGATCCTAAATACATCTGTCACAACGAAGTTTTAATTATTTAGATACTTCAGTCCAAGGACCATGGAACAGTGGTTTGTCTAGATCCAGCATCGTCTTGCAGGAGAGACAGGAGCTTTATGAGTTTTTGCAGTTTGCCAGGCTTTAAGGTAGCTAGCTCCCCAAGATTTAGTCCCGTTTGCAAGGATCTTTGATATTTGGCCGATTAGTCTAAAAATACCATTTATTAGACACAGAACATAACAAACATACAAATATTGAACAGATTGACATACATAGACACACAATGAATGCATAATTGCAACACTATAATAGCTAAAAATGCAATTATGAGGTAAAAGCTTGCTCGAACTATAAAAATAGTTTAAAAAATGGAAGTTAAGACATGCTTGCTTGAACTATAATGCAAGTTAAGAAACGCTTGCTCGAGCTATAAAATAGCTGAAAAATGCAAGTTAAGAAAGGTACCTATAAGTTAGCCGGAATAATACAATTTAGAAAAACCAATGATCTTACCAAATCCAATTTTGGAGCTGGAATACATTAGGATTTTTCTCACTCAGTCCCAGGGAAGTAACCCCAGGGCTGCGTCCAAACCCTGGGGAGAAGACTTTACTTCACGCTCCAATGTCCATGTAGAAAAGCTTCTACCTTTCTTAGGTTTTGTGGTGTTTTTTATAGGAAAAAGAGGGTGTATTTGCAGTCACTCTAAAATTTTTCACATTCTCTCAGTGTCTCACCTTGACTTTCCAGGCACCAGCATAGATAGCCCTTGATTAAGCAATCAACTTAATCTGAGCCATCCATCTCCGGCCAGCGATCAGGGAGAGAGAGAAGGGGAAGGGGGGAGCGTCCTGCCACAATCATGAAGCACAGTGGTAGAAGTATTGGAGTTATAGAAAAGAAAGCAGCTGTTCAGCAAAAGTTGCAAAGTCAGCTGGACAGTAGCATCCAGTGTATGTTAGTGTCCCCATCCTAATGTGCATGTTGTACTTTTACGCAGTCATTTTAAGGCTGAAAATGTAATCTGAATTGGAGATGTGGATTGTGGAGAATGAGTAATGATTCACAAAAGAGAAATAATAATTGTATAAACTTACTTATTTTTACTTTTTCTAATAATCTAATTATTAACAAGAAGATTGAGATTTCCTTGTTCAGTAGATTTTCCTTTGAAGATAAATTTTTCTGAAAGAAATCGCATTTTACCTTTTACCATCATAGTTTTTCTGTAGCTGGGTCAATTACCTTTCAATTCACTTTAGGCTAAATAATTAATTTGTAAGTTGAAATGTGTCTTATCTCATTTATTCAATGATCTGTGAAGCCCTCATATGTTTTAAAAGGACATATAAAAAAATCATGCAACACATTTCACTAACTGGGATTTAAAAAATCAACAAACCAATGTATAATAGCTTGTAAAAACCTACTACTAATTTGGTCTTTCAATATATTTTTGTCTACAAAGATAGCAGTGTGATAGAACATTTCATTGAAAAATGCAATAAAAGTACTAAGAAAGTAGTGTAGCTTCTGTTCCCTGTCTATGATAGTCACGTAAGTGGTGTTAATTTCACTTATCAAATACATCCTCATGATGCTGTGATATGAAAAATTTCAGGTTAGACAAATTGGTGTGAAAATCATTGTACTATTAAATTGCCATATAAGTTGTTAAAACTTGTAATTTCTGGGTCCATAGTTTAAAAAGTTTTGATCATTCTGTTGCACAAAATGATGACAAAATAAAAGCAGTGGAAATAATAAGGATGATAATGCTTTTTTATTAATAATATTTTTAAGTAATTTTTCTTTTTAAGGTAATAGAATTTATTATGTTTGTGATTTATTTCACAAAATGGAAAAATATATAGGATAATAATTGCACTGAATTAACAAATACTTCATATTAATCACTTACACTAATATAAATTTTTAAACAAATCAAATAGCACCATGATCCCATCACACAGTTATCACAGATATAAACTGGCAGCTGCATTCAGAGGTTCCATTTCTCCTTCACAAAGAGAAAGTTTTCTAGTAATTTTCAGTCTGTCCTGAGCTTATACTGGTAGTATTATATTTGATCTGCAGTTTATGCTCATCATTCCTCTGTTCTATGTATGACCTGGAATAAATAGATCTTTTAGTATTTGAGAGTCTGTTTATTATACTGAATATTCTAGTGATGGTTAACCGACCACTTGCTCTTGCGCTTTTCTTAATCCATCTCTTATTTCCTAATCTGTCTCACTGTTAGTGACTGTAAAACTCTCAACAGTAGTAGTTCAATAATTTTTTTAGTTCTCGCATTTTTTATTTACAGATAAGCCTAAAGTAATTCTCCCCGTCTATCTGAACTAACCTGATTAATTGCTCCTACATGAATTTTTTTTTATACTATTTAATTTTTGTCCCTTCTTGGCCTGTTTCTTGTTTAGTAGTATCGTTCTCATTCAGTTCTACTTACTTGCATTTTAAGTATAATAGGATTGTGAAAACCATCGTCTACCATTTGCAAAGCACAAATAAAATAATGAATAAATAATAAAAAGCTTTTAACTGGAAGCATGTGGGGTGACTGAGCAAATTCATGTTGTCATGAAAGTAGCATATGTCAAAGACTTTTGATGTCCTACACTGAGAAGAAATATAAAATAGCAATGCAGATATAATTCTTTCAAGAAGGTGTGTGCATAACCTTACTTGGCTTATTTAAGTATAGAATAATGACTGAGGATTCTCTACTGAGGTTTAAAACAGCTTTGATTTTGTAATACTCTGCTATAATAACGTCAACTTAAATTGTAGCACTTGGTACTTCTTCAGTAGTTGACACTGCAATGCATTTTGAATGCAAGAGTATTCCCAAAAATGACAGGAGAGATGCTGTTGTCTGTCTTGAATCCAGCTGTACATGTATAATTGCAGCAGTAGCTAATTGTAAAAGAATTTCTTTCTAACTGAAAGATTGATCTAGTATTTTTCTTCTGCTTTCAGTGGCCTGAGTTGTTAACTCTGATTTCCAAATACAGAGAATTTAATGATGTTTCATTATACTATTTCTAGTTGCATTTTAAAGAACTAGTGGAGATGATTCCAACTTCCTACGTTATCACTAAAACCATAAAAAGTCTTTCAAGTTTTAGAGGGTTTGTTAGATAAAAATTTTTTTTCAGTGGACTTGATTTATACTGTTGGTGGAGTTTATTGCACCGAAGCTCTTTGTCAAAATACTTATAAACTGAGATTATTAAAATCTAGTTTAATTGCAATATTTTCATTAGGGAAGGAGTTCTATAGAATGCTTCCTACTTACATATTTTATCTGCTACATTTAAGCTTTAACTAGAATGGGTAGAGCATTTTTATATAGCACTGAATGAGTAACACTTCTTAAAAATATGATTTATTCCTATATATAGATGTGATGTACTACTTGCTAAAGTACAGCACTGTCTTCTTGTTACTTGTGTTTTTTCAGGCTGTTACAAAGTTATCCTATAATCCCAAACTCCTTTGTCTTCCTCCCACATGCATGTGGTGTTGCTTTAGCCTTGTATGAGGTTGGATGATTGCAGCTGTGGGAGAGAGGAGAGGGGGGGCAACATGCTGAGTGCTGCCATAATACATTCTGTAGGAAGAGACAGAGCAGCACCTCACACAGACACAGTTTCTGTGGTACCTTTGTGTTAGTGAAAGGATGTAGTTATTACCTCTTTTATGTGCAGCAAAGGAGGCTAGAGAACACCGTGACCACCACTGCAAGCATTGAATACTGTTATATCCTCAATGGTTAATGGAGGAGTAGGTATACATGCTTAGGTTACTTATCTCTTGTTGAGTAAGAAGGTAGCAATGGCTGTTCAGCTTCTTTCTTTCACCACATACATAATGTGATGTGATGAATGAAATCAGAAGTCAGTTCTGCTACACAATCACTTTTATGTGGTCTTGTAATTGATACTAGGTCAGATAAAACTACTCAGTCATTACAATGCTATAGAAGAGATCAAAAGTACTTATTGAAGAAGACGTTTCTGAGAACATTCAAGAGCAGGTTCTGTTGCTTCTTTAGGTTACTTCTCAGATATTATCTTGCTATTTATTTAATTGATGTTAAAATATGACCTGTACTTGCCTGTTGAAGTAGCTATTTATTCACATAGGCAGACTTCAACACCTGTCTTTACTATTTTCTGCATTTTTTTACATGTGCTTAATTTGGAGGTGGAAGAGAAGAGAAGAATTAATTTCATTATATTAGTACAGACACTTTGAACTACATTTGAATGGCAAAGCAGAATAGGAGAAGTGTTACAAAAGTGTGTGCAGCTAAAGTGTTGAAAGATTATTAGAATTAGATTTTTTTATTACTGCTTGATGTAGCTGATATATACAGCTATTATAACAGTTTTTATCCATTTGTACTTTAAAATACAAAGTTTTCCTCAGAATTCTTCTGCTAATTGACTATACAAAATGCTTCTATGGTAGTAGTTTGGAAAGTTTTGCTTTTCTCCAGGGCAGACTGTAGCAAAACTCCAGCACTACTTTAAATCCAGTGCCCTGAAGAGTAGTCTCATACTCACTTGAAAATCTTCAAAAACAGCTGAGCGTATTTATTTCTTGTAATATCAGTCACGCATGATACACTTATTATTATGTAATATTTCTCATCAAATAGATGCAGCTCCACTTTCATCTTTAATTACAGAATTGTACTCTATGCATATTTCCATGCACTTCTGTGAAAGATACCATGGAAAAAATAATCAAAAGAGATTTCCTACATGTAAAATATATTAGCTTTTTGCAGCCTTTTGCAAGAGTATTTACTTACAAATATTCTGAAAATAACCTCTTATTTAGTTGTGCTTTGTTTAATTTTTAATAACTTCAAAATTCAGCATGGGGATAAACCACGACAATGACCACCCATCCTGTGCTGATGGTGTCCATATCATGTCTGGGGAGTGGATTAAAGGACAGAATCTTGGGGATGTTTCGTGGTCTCAGTGCAGCAGGGAAGATCTGGAAAGATTTCTCAGGTATGTAATTTTTAAAAAAAACTGTTAGAGTATGTAATTTTAAAATAGTTGCAATTAATATACTGAAATAATAAGTTTTCAATATTTTTTCCTTCTGTGGGAAATTTGTGTTTGCAAAATTAATCAAAATATTTAAAATCATCACAAATCCATTCAGTAATTATTATGCTAAATTGTAATCCAGCACTTTTCTAAAATGCCTATTTTAGCTGGTAAATTATATCATCTTTCTGCAAATGTGCAACAACAGAACACGTTAACTTACAGCAATTAGGCCACATCAGTTTAAACATGAGCCGTGGCCCAGTGTTGTTGAACAAAAAATTGTAATTTTCCATGCATTTCAAATGTTGTATGCAAGTTTAAGTCAGTGTGACAAACAGACTCAGATTGTTCAGCTTATGAATCTCTGCATATTACCAGGTCAAAGGCCAGTAATTGTCTGGTACAGACGAATCCTCAGAGCCTCAATTCTGTGATTATTCCCTCTAAGCTCCCGGGAATGACATATACTGCAGATGAGCAGTGTCAGATTCTTTTTGGGCCAACTGCTTCCTTTTGCCAAGAAATGCAGGTAAGGCTCTTCTGTAGAAGCAGATGATACTTCTACCATCTAATTTTTGTCTGAGTAGCTTTTGTACATGTGTTTGATAGAGCATAGCACCTTTGAAGTAAGGAGTTTACACTCACTTGCCAAAAAATGATATGCTCATTTTCATTGGTTTATCCTGTAAGTCTTGCTTTGGGTCTCTGAATGTCCTGGAACATGTTTTATTTATTGATACTTTCCTTGTGCTTCAGAAGCAGAAGATGTCATAGTGTTAAGACACCTTGTTGCAGTAAATGGAATATTTGCAGTTTATTCCACTGGGAGAAGATTTCATGTGTAGGTTCCACTTTATTATGGTTTAGAAACTGAATGTCCATTTCTGACCTTCAGAAGATTATGCTATGCCTGTGCACACTGTGAGGAGTGATCGTGGTGTTAGCTGGGCTCTGCACCTCCCAGGAGGCACCTGTGAGCCCAGGTAGAGCTGCGCAGTGCCATGACAAGAGGAGTTCCAGAACTTCAGTGAGAACTTGCTGACATTGCTTTGTGCCAGTGTGAAGCAGTGCCACTGTATATTAACTTTAGAAAGACAGGTTAGCAAAATTGAACATGTCTTCATAATTTTATGAACTAATACTGGTAGACATCTGATTGAAGAAGCAGTTTAAGAGTGGTTTTTACAGAGAAAAGTCAACCTTTTTTGGCATCAACAGGAGACACTCTACTTGTTGGATGCCTTTAAGACACTAACCAAGACAAGATGGGAAGAGGGTGTGAAAATATACAAAGAGCATGGAGTATGGATTGATAAAGCAGGAACTAGAGGAACTGTGAAATAAAATTGCATCAAAACTAGTGGGCAGATAGCCTGGGAAGGTTAGGCATATTAAACAGGAAAACATAAATCCTTTCTTCTTTAGTTCTTCAATTCTCTTCATGTTTTCCATTTGAACATAGTATATTTCTTCAGCGACTTTCACTGAGACTGTCTAAAAGATTCTCAAGGAAAACACTGCAATGCATGTTACAACTAAGGCATGCTGAGAGTGGCATAGTTGAAGAGAAAAAAAAAGCTATAGGTTACTGGTTTTTATTTTAGCTGTCTTACCGAAAATATTTTCATTCTGGACATGAGCAGTAAAACTCAATGTCAAAATTGCACAAATGTTCTTCATTACTTCTGAGTGCTTTTTTCATGAATTTCAACCTGTTTCTTACTTTTCAGTACATTGTTTTCAGTCAAACAATGTAATTTCTGTTTTTCATTCTCTAAAAGTCTATTTTGAACAAGAAAATGGTTGAGTGTTTAGTATTTCTTGTAGGTCTTCTTTAATGATTAAAGATTTTGAAAAGTAATTGATGAAAGAGAGAAACATCAAGCCTTGCTGTTGCATAATACCTTTACATGCTTTTAATTTGTGTGGATAAATCCCCTTCTTACTGCTTTTGTGTTTTGCTCTAATTCAGATATTTAAATTCAGATAGTCAAGTGGTCCTGTGCCTGTTGTATTTATTTCATAAAGCAGTGAATATTCTTCTTTCAACATCCTGAGTCTGAGGTTTCTTTGGTTTACATTATTATATTAGAAATATTAGGAAATTAAATTCAGTGGATATTACCCAGGTAGTGTTCAACTGTTTGCACAGAGATTACTTAGGCTGTAGGTGCTCATAATGAGCCAGTTGTCCATTTCTAGTCCTCTTCAATCATGTTTCCCTCTTCTGGCATTCTGTAGGTAAGTGGACTGCTTTCAGCTGGATCACGTATTTTCAGCTAGATAAGTCCTTCTGCTTTTTCCTATTTGCTGGCTCACTGTTTTATATTTATAATAAATATTTATATTTACAGTAAAATTTTCAGAAATTTCCTATTAAATATTACTATTAATATACCATTGCAATTTAAATCCAAGTATAATGAGGGTTTGCTGTGAAGAAGGAATATAGTAATGATGCAAGACAGTACAAAAGGCCTGTGTTCTTTTCAACTATTCTTTTTTCCTGATAAACTGCAATTTAATTTTAGTTCTCATCATAAAACCAAATGTGTTACTTGATAACCTTATGGTCTTAACAGTTACAAAGAGAACCCAGTAACAGTTTCTGAGAAGAGGGCTGGGGGAAGAACCTTCTGCAGTTTTTCCAAAATCCTCTGCAAAACTGGCAACCCTGAACTGGAAATTGTATAATGAAATGTTGAACCAAGAAATTATTATAATGAATTTTTAAGAACCTTGGATCTATTAGAAATTACATACAAATGAATAAACAACACAGAACACAAAATTGAGAAAACACGGTTGGAGTAGTGAGGTAGAAGAGAATTCCAAAGCTTCCTCGCCGATGTCTGCGAAGTCACCTTGTTGGTTTTCTTCTGTGTTCTTTTGTCTGTAAACAAAATTTAAACTTGTACCTTCCTCCCAACAGAAAAATCCAAGAAACTTGACCCTGACCTGAAGAGGTAGTTATAGTGAGCTTAGGCACTATATTCAGATCTCCTACTTTTGTTCCCTGCTGTGGGTCTTAAATTTGTTTTCCTCTGGGGAAGTTTACTGCTAGTCCAGTTAGATATAGAATTTCTAAATAATAGAAATAATGTTTCTATGGTGAAGAGTAAACACAGAGCAATGGATAGAGCACAGCCCAGAGGATAAGAAAGTCATCCTTCTCTTACATGTTTTTTTTTCTATGTTGAAGAGAAAGGAAAAAAGTTACCATCTGAATTAGGCTAGAACCGAACCGTTTAAACTTTCCAGAAATTCTTCATGAGTTCTAGCACATGGACTGTGCAACACCAACATCATCTAACTGTGAAGCACTGTTAGTAGAAAATTTTATCATCTTCTTCAAAAATAAACATACGTTAGATACAAATAGCAAATATGTTGAATCTAACCTTGCAAGTAATTGCACTTTACTTAATTGGAAGGGGACTCAAATTTCCCTGTGTTGATTATGCAAATTATTGTAGCTGTCACTGGAGAAGTCAACATTTAGGAGACCTTTTTAAACTAAATATAGTATTTCATTAGTTACTGAATTGATTTACCACAGTGATTATTTAATTATGCATAGGTGACCACTGAATATTCCACGATACCCAAATTACTTCCTTTAATCTCTGTATAGTCTCTCCAACTCAGCCAGTAACTGGCAGTTTATTATGGTTATAGTTGTTGTCCACAAGCCAGGAAATGAGAGAAACACACTCCTTGAAGGTTCATTTAAATGTCAGTAAATCCAACAATTTATAACCCAGGATTTCTTGGACATATTCTGCTTTCTGAGCAGTTCATGCACTTCAGTATAAATTTGTAAAAGATAAATTATGAACTATGTCACAATCATACATTTTTTGAGACTGGAAGATTATTTGATGAGCAGGGTTCCATACAATCTTCTACATTAAGCAACTATGTTTCATATATAACAGCTATTCAACTAAGAAAACAATTGAATAATGATTAAAAATAATCGTAATTTTACAAATATCAGTGGTACAATCAACAGTGCATTTCCAGTGAGATGTAATTTTCTGCAGTTGTTACTCCAGAGGAACACTTTAGGACTGCACTTTACAGTCACATTACATAGTAACCTCTGAGAAATACTACAGATGCCAATGATTTTCCCATGCTATCAAGAATTCCTCTTCGTAATTTGGTTTAATGAACGAAACAAAGAACTGAAAGCACCACTGAGGTCCTACTCCTGTATTTTGCTGAGGCCTTCCCACTCCCCTTTCATAAATGGTGTCCAGACTTTATTTTTTTTCCTTTTCTTTATTTCAAAGACTTCTTTTGCATATCCTAAGCAAAAAGTTTTAGACCCTAGAGAAGTGGGAGTGCATCTCCATGTTCAAGATTTATACAATGTCTTCATGCTTACTTTGTAAGGGAGCCAAGTTTGCTTTTATGCCCATGATGTCTCATGCAAAAATCAAATGGATCCTAACATTGTTTCATATAACAGATAGTGAGATCATGGCCCAGAAGTAGTTCTTGATGATTAACTGGGATTGTAAAACTTGACAATTTAATACAATTGTTGAACTTTTACATATTGCCTTTTAAGATTAAAGTCCAGGATGTGAATGCTATCTGGTCAGTTCCACTAAAACAATTCTTGTCATAACACAGCTGTGATCTTTGCAAAGAAGTAGGAGACTGGTTATATTTCATGGTGATTTTTAAGACATTTCAGGGAAAGATCACAATGAAAAGAACAAAAGTAATGGAAATATTACAGTCATGGTGAAATATCTGTCCTCATCTCAGCCACCACATTTTAAACAATCTTGACACACAATCTTGCACAAATGCTGTTTTAAAATTCCCTTTGTGTCTCTGGTCATTCCTCTCAACTGAATTTTTTTTCCATATGCTTATATAATAGGAAATGCATCCTTCTGATTCACATAGACCTGCCTCACTATTTTAATTAAAAAACCCCAAACAGACACAAAACCCCCACAGAACTCCAAAGCTGGAATGACCTCTGCCATTTCTGTAGTACATCATGACTTTCATGTTTTATTTACAAGCTTTTGCTGTTAAAAACTCACAATTAACACATTCTTTCAAAAAAAAAGTCGTTTGTGTGTGCTTGACAATATTTTGTTTTTCAGTGTACATGCAAAGAAATATTTTACAGATTATGAATAGTCAAATCTCACAATCACAAGTTTTTAATCTCCAACGGCTATTCCTTCCCTTGGCTAATCTAGAAAGTTGTAATGGCTGTTGAACTGTACTTACCACAGATAACAAGTAAAGCTTTGTGAATGTTATCTTAGCTATTCTGATTTTGACTGAAGAAACTTTCTTCCCAGAGGAGTAAAATCCTGGCGTAGAAGTGTGTGCCCTGATTTTGGAGTGACTGTAATGTCGACACTGGCCTCCATATTTCTGTTTCTTTTCAAATCAGTCCTGATCTGCTTCATTGCACATTGCTAATGAAAAATCCACGTCATGCATCATGATCTTTCCCTGGCCAGACAGAAATCCTTAAATGTCAAAAGTTAAACGCTGACAGTAATCCCCATATCTCATACCTCTGCGACAGAAGTACAGTCTGAACAGTAGCTGAAGACTCTATTTGAGATTTGACTGAAGTGAAAAGCCCAGAAAAGAAACTTACAAGTAATCCACCAATTTTAGTAATTCTGTACCTCCTCTCTCCTGGGTTTGGGGAATATTGAAGTTTACAATGGAAAGTTATACTAATGTTGAATGCTTATTTTAACATTTGGTGAAATGAGTGCACTTAAAGCTCAAAGTAGTTTCCAGCTGGGGAAGTTAGACTTGTGGTTCATAGGGAGATGGTATAGAAGTGTTTGTAGAAACATACAGATGTGTACAATGCGTGCTGGCAAGCAAATTGTCTTGATTTGCTTTACTTGCTTTAGTTTACACGGTTCAAGTAGGTCTCTGTGTTTAGGTACCCAAATACCCCAGACCCTGTAAATATGACTTAATGCCTCTCTATATCTAGAAGAATTGTTTCTATGTTTGTAAAGAACTGGTTTTTGTAAGCCATTCTGCAATCATATGCAAGGGAAATTAAGCATAAGATTGAAGTGTTTAGGGAAAAAAAAAGGATAGTATACTTAAAAATGTGATGACACAAGAGAAAATTTGATTCTGTTTTTTGAAAACTTGGAGAAATCTGGATGGCTGTTCCACCACTGTAGTCACTCATAAATGAAGATTTAAAGATATGTAAAAAATATTAATTAGGAACATAAGCATCTTTTTGTGGAGTAGTTCCAATGGTATGTCTCTCATGTCTTACTTGATATGGAAGCCCTTTGTCATGAACATCTGATATTCCATCTCATCTACTATTGTCATCATCTACATTGTTTAAAATGAACAAGAACAGAAATTACAGCTTTTTACTTGAAAAATGCTTGCTGAAATTACCGAGTAATAGATAGGACTTCTGTAGCTGTTTTTTGAGACATGCATAAGCTGGTTGTCTTGTTAGCTGATCTTCAGAAAAAAAACTGTTGCAGGATTGGTCAGGAGTGAGTCTGACTGCTGCTGTCCTGTCTCTTGTTTCTGTGCAGTCCTTCAGACCTCTACAATCTTTGACTTTTTTTATAACTGATGTTACAGACATCTTTACATGCAAGACTCCCACTGGAACTTCCCTGTTCCTTGGTTCAGACACAATCTTTGTTGAATTATGTGTCATCTGCCTTTAGTCATTTTTCAAGGTATCAAGCCATTTTTCAAGGTATAAGATTTATCACGTTTTCCATGCATAGTGTAAAAGGCACAGAGACTCTTACTCGGTGTACCAATATAACAAATCATTTCACTCAGAAAAAGCAGGTCTTTCACAATGCTGGTTTTAAGAAATCCAGCTGTTCATTATCTTTCATCCTCCTTGCAACCCATCCCCCTCTCCTGATCCTTCTTGCCCCTCTTTGGGCAATATACATATTGTGGAGAATCACTGTCCATATGTAATAATATTCAGGCCCCAGTTCAGCCCCACATGACCTCTCTTCACTTCCACATGGTTTATTGTTAAGGGGGGAGCAGACAGCAAGGAGAATGAAGTCATGACTGAAAACCATGGGAGAAGGAGGACTTTTTAGAGAAAAATAGGGAAAGCTGCCAAGGAAATCTGGGGAAATGTGAGCCAGCATCCTGCAAGCCTGTACTTTCTTTTGAATAAAGTAAAAACTGTTTTGTTCTGATACTTCAGAGGGACAAAATGAGCAGCTTTTCCTTCCACCTCTAAAATTCACTACTGACTTACAACCCTGTCATCTCCCTCCTCCTCTTTCCAGCAAAAATATTTCATTTGTCAGATTACTTTGCATCGTCTTTTTAGAGATCAGGTTCGGTGACTTTTGAGTTTTTTTTCTTTTCTAGACTAATAAATGAATTCTAGAGAAATTATGAATCATTGGAAGAGCATGATAGCAGCAGTCATTGGGGATAGCACAAACAAGAGGGATCTGGAAGTCCTAGTAAGGATTAGTAATAAGTCAAAGCAGACTTTGCCCGTCTGGAGGTTTTTGCATGTTTAATGTGTCTTTAAACGTACTTCCGTAAATTCAAACTGGTAACTATGACAACATTAGTGGACAGCCTGCAGAAAGTAATTTTGCATAAGACAGATTTTGTGCTTACTCTTTGGTTTTCAGCATGTCATTTGCACTGGGTTGTGGTGTAAGGTGGAAAGTGAGAAGGAATGCAAAACTAAACTGGATCCACCAATGGATGGAACAGACTGTGACACTGGAAAGGTATGCCTCTTGTGGAAAAGCAATATCAATTACATTGAACATCTAACAGTCAAGGAAACAAACTCTATAGGTCTTTGCACTTCCTTTAAGTTCCTAGTTGCCTCAGTTATCATACAAATAGACTGTGAGTGTATAATATGTGATATATTTTATCATATAGATACAGAAAAAGAACATTTCCCTAAAACTGGTGAATTAAAAAAAAGGTTAGTGAAAAAGATAGATGTTTTAATATTTATGCTATTTTATTTCAAATTCTTTCTCATTTTGTATCATATTTATGAATAGAATGCAATCGTTGCTCTTCTAACTCTAAATAGGAACTTAAGCATTCCAAGATGCAGAGTTCTGAACTGCAATTTAAGATTTAGAGATAGTCTGTGTGAAGGAATTGATACGGATTTGTGTTCAAAACCTTTCAGGATAAGTTTGATCAAGAAATATTTATAGTGTCAGGGCATGTAGGAGAGTAACAAATACCATAAAAAGCATGACATCACAGACTAATTAAATGGTCACCCAAGTCAGATTTACATTAAATGTCCTTCAAGAGCTTTCTGTTCAAATAATCAGTAATCCTTTTATGTATCTGTAAATTAATATAAATAACCTCAGATAACAGAGAAGGAGCATGCATATGTCTTGGGATTTTCATCATATTGTGCTGACAGCAGTTTCCCACAGGAGTGATTTGCTCTTTGAGTCATATTACATTCACCAGGACTCTCATCATTCTCCTAAAATCAAATCAACTAAGATAAAATGTTCAAATAATATAATCTTACATGCTAAAGGAAAACCATGTTGTATTTCTGTTCATACCGCTAAATGAATGGCAATAGCTTCGATACTTTAATTTTGATAAAGTGTATAGATGATAGTGTCTGAAGTTTATATCTGGAAAGTAAGGGATGCCTTTTGTTCAATACCACATTTTTTGCAATCAGACTGGCCTGCCCATGCTATAGAATAAGAAAGCAGAACCTCTTACGAAGATTACCCAGAATTATTGATTGTAATTATAACAGCTCATTGAGTCAGGCTACAGAGATACCTTATTTATGTATTGCAGACAGCACCAAAAAAGACTAAGCAGACATCACCAAAACATCCCAGGGGATGAGAAAGACTTATTCTTCTTGTTTACTTTATTATCTGTCCAAGATGAGCTTCAAGTTACATAAACCACTGGCTTTGGGTTTTTTAGTGGTGTTGTGGAGATGAAGTAATGTTTCTCTTGTGCTCCTCTTGGGATCTTAGAAAGTGATGGAAATGTCATTGACATAGCCTGCCCAACTTGGTTGGGGTTTAAGTCAAGGATTTATAAGCATCCCTCTGACTCCATACAGGGCAGATGCTATCTCTATAGAAAAATCCATATTTTATCTGAAGCAATACCTTTAAATAAATACGAGCATTTTTGGTTTGAAACATCCAATATCATTACAAAATTTATAGTTTCTGGTGGTAAATCTGATATAAAGATTAAGCCATCCAACATGAAGACTTTTCAAAACTGATATAATTATGCCATCACTGTAATGTGATGGTTTAAGAGAAAATTAGATCAATTGATCAGTGGAAACTTTGTAGGTGAAGAGGTTACCAGATAAGAATTTAGAGACTAAAAGTTACAGAAGTGTGTTCTGGAAGAAACAAAAGCCTTTTTTGACTGCATTAGTGACACATTTTGTTTTACTATAAATACATGACTTCTTTGTGAACTATATCTATTGATAACAGTAATTCACCAACAGTTCAGAATGCAAAAAGAAATTAATTAAATTACTGATGTTAATGACATTAAGTATTTATTGTCTACTTGTAGCATCATTGCTTTGTAATTGCTTAATCACAGAATCATGAAATCATTAAAATTTGAAAATACCTCTACTTCATAATACATGGGACAGATATCAAGGTGGTATAATTTCATAAAGCACTAATTTCTGCAGAGTTTATGATGATTTGTATGAGATATGGACATAGGTTTCAGAGCATAACAATAGTGATTAGATAGTTTTTGAGTGAGAAATTGCAGTTGTCCTGGAAAATTATACATGCATGCAAGATCATTGAGTTTATTATTACCATTTAAATAAATGCCAGAAATTCTCTTTACTTTCTCAACACCAGGTTTTTGAAGCTCCCATTTAATCTTTGAATGCAAGTTGTGAATAAAATCTCATTTTCTCTATTGTTTGTAATATATCTTTCTATTGAAATTGTCACTGGATAATCAGGCACAATGCAGTTTCTGCTGGTGGGAACTGTTGTGCTGAAAGCAGGAATTCCTGAAAACAGACCTGGACACTGTGCTGTGATCATCTGTACAGTTCAGCTGGACAATGATCCTTGCAATTGGTTTGGGCTGGACCCCAAAATGCTTTCTTAGTGCCCGGTCTCAGATGAAGGGAGACAGCATAGTCTGGATACCATTTCTAGGAGGCATCCTCTATTGGAAATGAACCTTTTGAGGCTGTGGACAAGAACTGAACCTGCTGCTTGGCCACTGAACCAGAGAAAGGTCTTTGGCTGTTGCATTTACTCGGACAGATAAAAACGCTTTGGAGAACACTAGGCAAAAATATAACTGACTGATAGGAAAACTATGTATTGTACCAAATGTTTATGTTGTGCCCCGTGTGTGCTTGTGGAGAAGTGAATTGTCTTGCATATGCCTTGATTTATTTACCAAAGAGCTGAATTTTCACCTAGTGGTGTAAGGCTGGAGATTGTATCAATCGGACGTCTTTTGCGGAGCACACGGAGGGGGAGTGGAGCGCGTGGAGCACTTGTAGCCGTACTTGCAACACTGGAATCAGCAGTCGACAACGCAAATGCCCTGGGTAAAAATACATTCAGGTTTACATTGCTGTTCATCCGAATTTCTGAATGAAATTAAGATGAGATCAGAAATCCGTGAAGATACGTTTGGCCTTTACCTAAGCGATGAATTCTTTATGAATACTGAAAAAGACGTAGAAGAATAGGTATTTTGGGTTTTTGTTGCATGGAAACCCTATTTTTCATCTTCTCTGCTTCTGCCAAGAGCCTAGATAATATTAATAGGAGAATAAAACTTCCCTTTTTAGGCTTCACCTGAAGAAGCAAGAGAAACATAAACTCATAATTGCTGACTTGCAGATAGTCAGTGTGTAATTCTACTCTTTAAATTTTTTAACTAGAGAAGACTTCTGTGTCTCATCTGGAGAGCCAAGGAATTGAAACTTTTATGAAGAGGTCTTTCTACCAGTTTCACAGACATTTAGACAGACTCTGGAAACAGAATTTAGATTCCGTGTCTTGTGAAAATGAAAGCCTTCTGCCACTGGGGATAAAGAGATTTTTACTTTTGACTTGAATGAAATTTGTTTCACTATGTCTCGGTGACCAGCTAAAAGGTGTTTTCCTTTTAATTACTCAGTACCAAGTTGCTTTTTGTGGGTCATTTATACACCAAGTGAAAAAGAAAAAACAGGCATAGGAATGGGAACAGAGCAGAGTAATGAAGACAAGTGAAGGGAAGACTAAAGCCAGAGTGGAATAGAGTCGATGGTTTTATAAAAATAGTACAACGAAAGGGGGAAATTAAGAATTATGGAAAACAATATAGCAGATTCGGGGGGCAAAATAAACAGGAGGATTAAAAAAGATAAATTTGCATAAAGAATTTTGAGGAAAAGTTGGATAAGGCTATACAAAAGCATGTGCGTTTAACACATTTAGATACGCAGAATACTTTCATAGCTCACACCATGTATACACTGCTTTCAGCTGTATACCTTAAACCTGTTTCTAGAATTTATGGATGTCCTAATTTTACTCTCATTAATTCACTTTTCTGGGCAAGGTTCCAAATAATTAGCTCTAGTTTCTGCAGTTCACTCCTCTTTTGCATTTATTCATTGGGACCTGCAAGCACAACTGGAGTGATAAAAAGAAACAAAACATTTGTCTGAACCCTGTAACACCACATTTGTAGAAAATTATGAGGTAGAAAATCTGCAGGTGTTGCTTCCTTTGAGTAGCCCCTTTGACTCAGCCCAGGTAGAAAAAAAATCATCTCAACTGAAAAACTGCAGCTGAGGTTCTCCTTACTGAAAGCTTCTACTAGTCCTAGCGCTTCCATGGGGATAAGTGTAAATTATGGCTCAGCACCCATCACCCTTATATGTAATATAACCAGTACAAAGAGAAGGCAAAAATTTTTTTCTGTGACTTCGATATTTTATAGGTAATTTCTTGATGCTAAACGTCAACAAAAAAATCTGTTATTTTGAATTTGTGCCTAGCATAGATAAACTATACTGTAAGTTTGAAAAAATATTGCCAACAGTAAAGGTTTGTATTTACGCCATCTTTTCTAGTTCAGGCCTTGAAGGAGAGTGTCATGGGCCCACAATGCAGTATAGGGTGTGTGAAAATCCTTCTTGTCCTGCTGGTGTGCCTCCCTTTAGGGACTGGCAGTGCCAGGCTTTCAGTGTCAGATCTTCCTATCAGAAGCATGTGCAGCAGTGGCAAGCTGTCATTGATGATGGTAAGTATGAACCATCTCCCTTATTCTTATCATCTGCTTGTATGGCTTATAGCTTGTTGATATTGTTGTTGATTAAGAAAGGTATGGTTAAAACTGAAACAAAATGACAAACCTCAAGCCAGCATTTTTGGTAAGTTATTTTAATTTCATAGATAAGATCTTTCATATGGTTTAGAAACATTTGTCTTTTATACCTTTTGAATTTGTCCTTCTTGATGTGTAATAACCACATTTAAATTAAAGTCCACTCTTAGCTTTCCCCGGTTTAATCAGAGTTGTAGTTTAAAGTGACTCAGAAATACAGAGAAATGCTTCATAATTAAACATGCATTTATGAGTTATATTTTTTACCTACAAAGACAAAAAGACAATGCAGATATTGTGAGCTTCTGTTTTTGAGGAAGGAGAGAACTTCTATCTTAACATTGTGTGCATTTCACATACCAGTGTTTGATTTTGGCAGCAATCTGCATGTAATATATGCTGTAAATTTAGGTATGATTTCTATAAATGCCAACAGCTACTGCATACAATTTCCTGGCATATTGTATGCATGCTTCCATGCAACAAACTTGCTTACATACCATTAGGAAAACACCCAAGTGGGAGTACAGTAAAATCAAATTTACATTATCTGCAACAATAATGGTGGTGCAAAACTTCAGTGGCTGGAAAACATATTCCTTCTTGCTAGAAATGTGAACAATAGTTGCCACCCCACTGAATTTTCTGTAGATTTTTGTGGTTTAATTTGTTTAAATTTAAAACAAACAAAGAAAAATCACAACAAAAAAGCATTAGTTATGAAAACCCTTGACTTGAGTAATTAACAAAATCGTAGCAATCTGTAATAAAACCCTAGAATGACACAGGAATACTATGTGTATTACTGAATTTTAAGTCGTTCATTACTGTAACTTGTTTTAACTCGCAAAGCAATTTCTCAGAAACCATTAGCATAGAAAACTATTTTGCTATCACCATATTATAATATATGCCTAACTAAAGAAGGTAGTTTTCTTTTCTTCTAAGCCTTTTCTCAAGGTACCAAAGTGAAAACTTGTGATGCTATTTTCCTTAGGCTTATATGTTAGCTCATTTCACTCTTAAGTAGAACTTTGTCCAACTAGTACATTGGTGCTTATCGAGTCAGTTTTGGTTTGTTTTACTGAATTTCATTTCAGCACAAGAACACATGATTTATATCCTAAAGGATATAAATGTTTCAGTCTGACTTTGAATAATTTTATTTCATTCAGATGAAAAAATCTTGACACTCTCCTGTCCTGTGTTAACGAGTATGGATGGTTGCTTTCATCTAACTTTGTTCTGAGTGATCCTAGTATCTTGAGGTGTCCCTCAGGAGAAGCACAAGTGGATACCAGCAAAGATTTCCAGCATCCCAGTATATGTTTTTCCCAAATCCTTTATTGTTTGCTGTCTTAGTGGACACTAAGTATGGACCGTGTCCAAAATAGTTGCTATATTTGAAAGAGATCTCCTATATCTGTTGTCTGGTGTTGTTTAGTTGCTGCCTCTTTGAGTTCAGTGTCTTTAAAATAACGTTTAGGTCATCAATCACATATTCCTTTAAAAAATGCTGATACATGCTTAAAGCCCCCAGGGAACATTGAGGTTGGTATTTAAGGAGTATTACAGGAATGCAGAGGGCACAAACTCAGGCAGCTTCTTAGCTGGAGAGATGGCTTATGTCTGACTAGCTTCACATGTTGGCAGAAGAGATCACATCTGTTTGTACCGGTCCTGTAGTGGAACCCTGAGGCTCTGTCAATTTTAGTAATTTAAATGTGCCCAGACCACTCTCTGTTGTGTAAGTCAGCTGGCACGAAAGTCCACTGTCTGTATTTTTCTACTCTTTTGTATGCTAAAACTACTTTTTTGAAAACAGTCCTTTGCAGATGGCAATTTCCAGTCTAGACTGAGCTAGTGCTAGTTAGCACATGCAAAAAAATGTGGCATAGACTGTTTTACAGTTCAGCTGTATAGACAGTAGAATTCCAGTGCCCCTGAATGTTTCCTGGAACTGTTTAATTTACTAATAAAAATGCACTCCAGGAATCTAGAAGTCAGTATGAAGTCAGAGTGGCATAGATTGTGTCCAAGTGAAATCAGTTTCAGGTTCAGGATTGTTTTTATCCTTTCAAAAATCTGCAACAGATATAGGAAGAAGTTCTGAGTCAGTACATTTGTGAACAAAGATATGAAGAAATCCTGTCATTTTGTACTCAGTTGACCACTGAGAAGAGATTTAGTTTCTGTTTTCCGCTATTACTTTCACAGGAGTGAAAACAAACTTCATTGTTTATAAATGAGGCCATTAGCAATACATGGATACGTAGAATATTGCTACATTTTTATGCTCTTTCACAATTAGAAATGATTTGCAGAATGTTTTAGAAATTTAGTAGAAAATTGCTTGAACTTCATAAAAATGTTAGAATGTTTCCAGCGGTTTTGTGTTTCTTTGTCTTTTTAATGTCAGCTTTGTAAATTCATATATTTTTTCTTCCCAGGGTGTGTCAGTTACTTCATTTTTTTTTCTGCTTGACCTGCATAGTTACGAAGTCTGGAAAGTGTTAAGTTTCTTTTTTAACCAATATTTATGATCTGCCAAAAATATAGGAGAATGAAAGTATAGATTACTACCAAAATATTCCAACAGCTGTAATGCGTATATTCTTAATTGCAACAATGAGCATGACATGAGTACCATGTAGGCCAAGTTTATAGCAGCAGTGTGCTGAAGGAAGAAAAAAACGCAAGTTTTTCAAACAGCTAAGAAATAGATAAAAGTTGTTTTTGTTTTCTCTGTATCTAAGATAACTTCTTATGCTAATGCAGATGCATGCCACACAGATAAACAAGTATCACTTTTAACAATAGTGTTGATGATAATTCTGTATTTCTGAAATTCCCTTTATCCAATATTGTGTGTTTTTCTATCCATGCTGCTACAGAAAAGCCATGTGCCTTATTCTGTTCACCGGCTGGAAAGGATCAACCTGTTCTTCTAACAGAAAAGGTGATGGATGGGACTTCCTGTGGCCAGCATGGGCTAGATGTCTGTGCAGATGGTAGATGCCAGGTATGAATTACTTCTTTTGAACCTGAAAATACAAGTACACACCAAGAACACATATATGTTAGACTTTAAAAGCCTTTTTTTTGTACCAGGCCAGCATATATTAACTTTATTGCTGTTGTCAAGTGTCATGAATGAGTGTGTTTGAGATCCCCCAAAAGCTCAGATCACACTGTAGCCTGGAAATGATGGCAGGGGGATGCACCACCACATCAAGCTACCCCTGATATTAATTCATAGAAGTGTGTCTAACACAGTAATATGGAGATCCTTGTGTAAACTTAATTTGTTTTAAACTGCATGCTTTCTAGCAAAACACTGATACAGTTTATATTTATATATTCTAGGCCTGTTTGTGCCCTATTCAGAATAAAGCCCTGAGGCTGACATTAACAGCACTCTACGATTGTGGGCACAGCAAAGAGCCACCCGTATTTTAAGTAGGCAGCAGGAGAGACACATTGCAGTCACTCAGTGTTGCACAGTGGTTCTGATGTGCCATGAGTCCCACCAGGGGATGGGAATGCAGTTGTGTTTCTCTTGGAGAGCAGCTGGTAGAGTTGGACAGCCATATAGGAAGAGGAAATGCAGCAATCTATGTGAAATCACAGGGGAGTTTTCTGCAGGACAGATCTGTGCTGATAGGAGCTAGTGCAACCCTCCTTCCGAGCAGGGCTGGGCCATGTTGACTTGGCATCATGCAGAAGAGTGAGACGCCTGATGCTAAAGGCAACTGTATGAAAAACGTGGCCTGTATCTCAATAGCTTTTGTTTTCTTCTTCCACAGAAATTTGGCTGTGATGGTATATTAGGATCTCTGGCTCGTGAAGATCATTGTGGTATATGCAATGGTAATGGAAAGTCATGCAAAGTTATTAAAGGTGATTTTAACCATACCAGAGGAGCAGGTAATGTCTGTTTGTTTACTTCAGATACTAAGGAAACCAGTGGCTTGTGGATTACTTTGAGCATTGGGAAATTAAAAGAGCTATATTTCTTAAAATTATGCAGATCCTCAAAAGAACTGTAGTTCTAGCTTTTTTAAGATGATAAGATATTGAAGATAAGTATGCATGAGCATTCCAAAATTTGTTGCAAAATTAGTGCACATTATTTCAATTGCAAAATGGAGGAAATATCGGAAATATCTTCCATTAAGATATATTCTGTTTCATAGAAGAGCCCAATTTTTAAGGAATATGAGAAATTTGATTTATATTTTTAGGAAATAGAGGAACTGTAAATTATTTTAGTATTTAGATTAATTTAATATTCTTCAAAATAAATATCCAAGTTATGATCTGTTACCTAATGCTATTAAATTAAGCCAGGTTGTGACAGATCATAAAGCCGAATGCATGAAGTCTAATACTTCTTCATTACTCATTGTTTTATACTAATAATAACATAAAAGCCAATAGATTTTCTGATGCAGAATAAACATGAGATTTCCAAAATGTGCTGTGATCTGTCATATGAATGGGAATAACTGAGTGGCTCCAGCACAGTAATATTGGCATAGTAGAGAATTGAAATCCTAATTATGTGCACCATGCACCATGTATACAAGTCTTTTCTTTGAAATGGCATTTGACCAACTACTTTCAGCTTTTGTTTGCCATTACGCTTTCAGTATCTTGAGTAGAAAATGTGCAGAATTTAAAGGTAGTAAGTAAATCACATCAGAAAATACTGTAATTAGAAGCAGACAGCATGTCTTTGAAAAATAAAGGACTTCAGTGCATTTTAGACTGAAGTATGTGCTTGAGGTGAGAGGGGAAGTGCTTTAGGTGAGAGGGGAAAATTAGGCATAGTTTTCATGTGTTTATGTCTGGCCCTCTCAAGCTGAATGTAAGGCAAAGTAAGGATCCCAAACCCCAGATGAGTCTGGAGGACTACAAGATGTAAAAAAACAACAAGGAAGGTTTCTGCTAATAAAATCACATTATGTCAGCTCTCTTCTATTGCTAGTTGCTTCAGGGTGCTGTGTCAATCCTCAGTATTGTGATATTGCCATATAAACACCTACGTAAGTTACTTTGCTTCTCAAGAAGCTGTAAGCTATACTTAGAAAGTGTTACTAACTCTTACAAAAATGAAAGATGCTGCTTTCATATTCACATTTCATGATTATTGAGTAAGTGTTGTGAATGCTAAGTATTTTGTTGTAGAATATCACATAGCTACACATAATAAAAGATCAGTATATTTTTCCCTTTGTGAAGTTCAGTTGGAGAATATAAAATACGGGTTTATTTATTTATTTATAACATTCCTGTCTGCACAGTGTTTTCCACCTGTATTGCCTTTTCACTGCTTTTTACTTAAAGCAAATTGTTCCATGTCCTCTCTTAGTCCCACACTATCAAGAAGCAATCTCAATTTGAAGCAAATAATTAATAAGTAGATCTCAAAACCAAAGCCTATCATAACAGGGTTTGAATATATTAAATCGAGAAGAAAGAGATGGAGCAAAAATATATAAAAGAAACCAAAAACCAAGCAGTGGGAGAAGGCTTAGATTTTAGTGCCATACCATTAATTTGTCTTTACCTGCTGAGTGAAGTTGGAATTCTTTTATGGTCATCTGGTGGTCATGATTACTCTGAACTACTTAGCCAGAGATAACTTCATCTGCTACAGCCTCGATCTCTCAGCCTTACTAGTTCTTGTTATGTTTTACTGTGCCATACTCTTATTATTGTGTAGCATTGTATATATATATTACACATAATGCACAGTTTCATAGCTTTTTTTTTTAATTTTGCAAGTATCCTCAAAATATTGCTATATAAATTACAACTTTTTACATTTAAAAAGAAAAATAGGGGAGAAGAAATGAGAACACACACAAGATGTACTTTTCTATGCTTTTTTATTTTTCTGTTTAACTTGAGACATCTGGTCTCATTTTAGGTTATGTGGAAGCTTTGGTGATACCTGCAGGAGCAAGGAGAATCAAAGTTGTGGAAGAAAAACCAGCTCACAGTTATTTAGGTAAATGTTATATATGTTTTAGGGTTTGTGTCCTTTTTTGCTCAACACTGAAAAGTGCTAGTTGAACATGCTTTTGTGATTGAACAAAACTCTGAGTAGAAAAATGGATCTGTGAAGAGCTTGTCTAAAGAAACAAGACAATTATTATAGCAACATTTTTATATAGGCCTTCTTTTGAACTTTCATCTCGTTTACAGAGTATTTCAATGACTGCATTTAGATAATTTTTAAAAATTTGTGTGTATACTTGCATAGTTTCAATTTTTCATATGGAAAGCATATTAAAATTACTGAAAAGAATTTTAAGCTCAAATATGAAATAATTTGTGCTCAGACAAAAACAAAACACACTTTGGACAACATAGAGCAGTTCACTAACAAAGTCAAACACAAGGTCTAAAATTAGTCTGAAAAAGCAGAAAAGTATTTCCTTACACTATTTTGATTCTTTCTTTTTGATTCTTTGTGTAAATCTTCTAATAGACAAACCTGATCACAGGGATTTTTTTTCTTTTAGTTTGTCCATTTAAGTGAAATTCTTTTACTGAAACAACAAAGTGTTTCTCTTTTAATGAGGTCTAAAGAAGTTGTCTAGGAGAGTGCAATTTGTTATCATGATTGTTACAGGGTTTAAGCAAATGTATGAAGTACCATAATTGATGTTGTTTTGTGCAGTGCTTAAATTTAAATTGAGAAATACTATGAGAAGTAGGACAATTATACGAAAAATTCCCTGGTTTGGTCACTCTTCTCTGTTATCTTCATCAGTAATATCTACATTTTGAGAAATGTTTGATCAGAGTGTTCTCAATACTTCAATGAGAGAATGTTGAAGATGGTGAATCTTAATTATGAGAGCTTAGGTTATCAGTGGGTGATTGCTGGTTTGCCTTGAGGCCTGCAGTTTCCCAGGAGGTTTAGAGAACTGCAATATTTAACTGTTCCCCAGTGAACTACAGACATGGATATGTAAGAGTGTTGAAACAATCACTGAAGTTTGTCTTTCTATTAACATATGAGACACTTGCATAACAGCATGACAGGTCCAGGTTTATAATGACTTAATGGGATTGGTTAGTGGAATATATCTATAGAAATTACTTATAGCCTGCAATTTTTTGTGCTAATCAGAAATGAGAGAAACTGTTCATTTTCAGCTGAACTAAAGAAGTGGATTAGCTGTGTCATTGTTCTCAAGTATATGATCAGGCTACCTCAGGGATATGGACCCTCCAGATCTGCAGTGTAACACAGTGTGACATTGTAATTGCCGATGCTCTTATAGGCATCCAGCAGATAGGTGTGTTGTGTTTCATGTGATTTCTTTTATTAAATGCTTCCTAGTTAAAAAAAAAAAAGCATGATGGGCCACATTTTTAGACAGAAGGGTGTGGGAAAGGTGGTGGCATCTTAAAAATTTTGAACCCCTCATTTCTGACAATGTTAATAGTTCAAAACTACCTGGAACCAAATCAGCATAATCTTTGCAGACAGTGTAATTTCAGATTTCAAGGGAAGGCAGTTGAGGACCTGGTCCCAACTCCCATTCAAAGCAAAGCAGAGACCAGCGTCCACTGAGACTAAACATAATTTCTTTTCATATATAGAGGACCATAGAAAATGGTTGAGAGCCTGTGGGTAAAAATTACAGGCCAGGCTGATAAAGGAAACTTCATGGCTGGGGATTGCAGCAGGCTGCCTATTCAAGAGGAGTCTGTTGATGAAGTGCTTTTACTTCAGCTACAGGAATCATGTTTGCAGTCTCTGATTTGGCTTGGGGATTTCAGTAACCTGATACCTGCTGGAAAAACAGCACACCAAGCTGTAAACAGTCCAGGAGACTCTTGGAATGTATTAAAGGATAATTTCTTAATACAAGAGATAGACCAGAGTAATAGTGTTCCTGGACCTTTTTGGTTGCTTACCAACACAGATGGAACTATTTAGAGAGGACAATTTTGGTGGCAGCCCACAATACAATGATCATGCCCGTCTGAAGCTCATGATTTTGAGGGGTATGGGCCAGGTGAAGAGTAAAGCCGGTACTCTGAATTTTATGAAAGCAAACTTTCAGTTGTCTAAGGAATTGATGGATGGTACCCCCTGGGAAAACTGCCCTTGTGTATAAAGGAGCAAAACAGACCTGGCAGCACTTTAAAAATTAAGGATAATAATTTTTTAATAACTGTTAAGGATAATAATTTTTTCTAGGTTGGAAAAGCTCTTGATTCCAACGTGTGAGAAATCAGACAAGGAAGCAGGAGACTAGCATGGGTCAGTAAGGACCTCCTGGTGAAACTAAAGTGTAAGAAGGGAATGCATAAGCAGTGGAACCACAGACACATATCGTGGGAAGTATATAGGGATGCTGCTCATATATATGGGACTGTCGTCAGGAAAACAAGGGCACAGGTAGAGCTGAATTTGGCAAGGAATGGGAAGATTTATAAGGGTTTCTACAGGTTTTTAGTTAGAATGGGAATAGTAAGGAAAATATATACACACACAACACACACTGAAAAGTAAGACAGGAAGAGCTAATGATAATGGACATGGAGAAGGCTGCAGTGCTTAGGAGTTTTTTGCCTCAGCTTCACTGGGAAACACTTTTCCCACATATTCCAAGTCCCTCAGCATCAGGGCAGGGAATCATGGAATGAAGTTCCTCCCATCATAGATGACGTTGGAGACCAGCCAAGGAACCTGAACATACACAAGTATATGGGACCTAATGAGATGCATCCCATGGTCCTGAGAGAACTGGCTAATGTAGTTGTCAAGCCACTCTCAAGTATATTTGAAAATTCATGGCAGCCTGGTGAAATACCCAGTGACTGGGGAAGAGGGACTATTGCACCATTTTTGAAGAGAATAATGAAGAGGACACTGGCAACTACCAATCAGACAGCCGTAGCCCAGTTGTAGTTTTTAAAAAGTTACTCAAATCTTATGTCTTAATGTTCATAAGATGGGTTGGAGGGACACCTGATAACCTGAATGGAAGTGAAACAATTACTTCCTTGACAAAAAATATCAGTAAATGTACTTTCATTCAGAATTGAATTTCAGATGTCTTTTACATTTTTTAGAAAAATAAGGGGCAGTCAGAATGGCATTACTTTGATACTTTTCTGGAAAGTAGGACTATATATTTTGGACAAAGCAAAACACAAAATTCACAAAGTTAATACAGCAGAGTGATTTGTCAATAAAAAAAATAAAAGGGTTAGTTGGTACTGATTTACCAAATGGAGGACCAGAACCAGGGCACTCTTGCTCCCCTCTGACAACTGTGAGATGCAACAGCTGAATTGTGGTTTGTTGTATGTTTATGGCTGTGTAGCCTCTTGCACCTCATTAAAATTGGAAGAGTGTATAGCCCTGGTACAGTAATTTAAACCAAATTTGCACTCATTACCATCACTTAAATGCCATTGTAATGACAGCTGTTTTATGCTCTACAGAGATACAGTTGTAATTAGCCCCCTTGGTTTAGCACTGAAATTGTGGTTGTGGTTACAGTTGCAGTAGGCTTTCCTCATCCCAGTTTTCTTTGGTTGTCTTTTCAGTTGCAGGTGTATTGCTTGAATTACCTAAAAGAGAGAATACACTTGTGTGCGGACTGTTCTTCTCATACTGGGTTACTTTGTACAGGGCAACCTCCTCTGTCAAAAGCTGAGAAGAATAGGAATATGTGTGCTGTATGGAATAAAACTCAGTGAACTTGCTAGCAGTATGGGGTGTGACAGAGTCAAGAACAGAAGCTGCTCTGCCTGAATCCAAGTCCAAATTTAAGGCTTGAAGGACACACTTTCTGACTTTGTCTAAGTCCAGTGACTCATATGAGGAATCCAAAAGCAGAAAATGCAAGATCTGGCATATTTCTGTATTCTGGAGCTGGGATTCCAGTTTCCTGCACACGTCTGCATGCTGTGGCACACACGTTCATTTTAAAGACCAGACAGAATGATTTCTGCTGCTCTCTGGGGAGAGGATTCTGCTCCATCTGAGCAGCATGACCCGGCTGGACCTTGGCATGTTCAAGTACATTTTTTTGATTTCTCCACTGAGAAGAGGATTAGCCCCTACAGTTTGAACACTAAATAGAACTTAATTACCATTAATAATAGAATGTTTAAACCTAAAATGCCAATTTTTAAATCATGTAGAATCACTGGTTCTTTTACTACAAGACTGTTATGCAGTGTTAATGGATTTTATAGTCTTAACATTTATTACACAGTGCTGCAGTGGTATACATCAGTGGTGTCTTGTTCAATTGGATTCCTTCCAGTCCATAGGCCTGTTGCCATTGTTTCCCATAGAAACAAAACATAACAGTATAAATATGAATAGGAGAGGACATGATTACAGGAGTGACTCACATTAAGTTACAACTTTGAAAAGGGAAATTTTGGAACATGTGGAGGTTCTCTTACAACGAACTGGTGCCAAACATGCAATTTCAGTGAAGACAAACGTGTAAAACTTCTTGTCCAGAAGGTGACTTCAAGTATATTCTGCTTCACATGATTATTCAGAACTGATTGGAACAAAATCAAATAAAATGAAGTAAAACAAAATAAAATTACGAATCATTCACAGAAGAATCTATTCCATTTACTATAGAAAACTAATGTAAAGTCCTGTGTTCTCACTCTATGAAATATATCTTACCTGGCTTGAACATGTCTTTAAATATAAATTAGGTCAACATGAGAAATGACTTAGCCAAAAAGAACAAGCTTTTCCTATTTGTTAGAAGCACCTAATTATGTGGTGAAAGTGTATAAAGTCTTATCACATTCTAAGGTGCAGAAAAGGCAAGTGTAGTTGTTAGGAAAGAATTCTGAACTAGATTTTTTTTTTTAAAAAAGTTTTAGACTAGTCCCACAAATCTTGAAGAGTCTCTTGTGAAAATTGTGTTTCCCATACCTTTATGGATTATAGAAATGACCACTGTGGGAACAGAGAATAGTTGCCTTTGCCTTAAATTAATTCAAATTGTTCAAATTAGGTGTTCAAATTATGAATTATGCTGGAGCCTGTCAATCTTTTCAGGTATTAAAGCACTAATATTAGTGCTTTAATATCAGGTACTGTTAAATACCCTTTAAATATGCTTTTGCCAGGCATTCCCTCCAGATGGTGTTTCTGAAGCACATCCCAGTTGAAGTTCATGTACAGTAGGATCCATAAATATCTTTGCAATCAGAGTTAGGTGAATTTCACCTACTTGTTAAATTATCCAAAGAGGCAGTGAAAGGAGAGGAAAATCACTGCTGGACAGGGACCTTTTATGTTGGGCATTTTTCATATACTTTGCAGCTCTTCGGGATGCAGGAAAACAGTCAATCAACAGTGACTGGAAGATAGAGCACTCTGGTACATTCAATATTGCTGGGACCACTGTGCATTATGTTCGGAGAGGTCTCTGGGAGAAAATATCAGCCAAAGGTCCCACAACATCACCTTTACATTTACTGGTATGACAATTTGGTTTTTTAACTTGATTCCTATGATATAACACAGTAACTAATATTTTTTCCATACTCCTCAGATAATGAGATCTATGTAAGATATACCTGCTTTTGTGTTTACATACATATCTACAAAACTGGGAAGGGGGTGGTGGGGTTAGAGGGGAGGGGGAGAGAGAGGTCTGTCAGCCTGCTTGTAAAAAAATGCATTTAAATCCGTGAATGATCTCTCTACATTGTTGAGGCAGGGCTGAAGTCTCAGAAGTCTCAGCATTCCCACAAATGTCATAAAAAGCTGATGTGCCAACTAAGGAGAGAGATTCAAATTAATTTCAGATGGTTTTAGTCCTGGCTGACTATAGCACAGCATCACCATTTCAGAATTGCAATCACCAACTTCTCAGTGAAAAAGTTGAGTTTTGATGCATTTCAGTGTAGGAGACGTAAAGTTAATAGCCTCCAGAAAGAAAGAGAGAGATGATGGGGGAGTACTTCACAATTCAAATCCTTTAAATTAAATGAATTTTCTTAATAATGCAAAATATTTTTTCCCATTGGCTTAATTTGGACAATCTAATTAATTTCTTCTAACAAATCAGTTAGGAGGGCTGAAAGGCAGTAGAGCATCAAGGCATTCTCTTGTGCTTTTAAATTTTATCTCCTTGCAGTTTGGAGTTTGTCTTCCATAGGGTCTGTGCATGTAGGAAGGTTTTGCTTCTTTGTATCTTGCAGGTGCTGCTTTTCCATGACCAGAGCTATGGTTTACACTATGAGTACACCATCCCACTGGATCCTCTCCCTGAAAATCAGAGCTCCAAAGTACCAGAGCCCCTTTTTATGTGGACACATTCTACCTGGGAGGACTGTGATGCTGTATGTGGAGGAGGTAAAATAAAAGAAAAATGTACAAACACACATATAAAAAGTGAATATGCATATACAATATGCATGTATATACACGGTGAAAATGTGTATATGCAATATGCATTTATATGTATAAACACTGTGTGTTTATATATATTTAAGATTCTGATGGTCAGTGTTACAGATTTAATACTAATATCCTCATTGTCGTTTGTATGATTCCACACAATGTGGACATACTTCAGTTTTATGCTTTCTAATTGCATTAAAAAAATGTGATAACTCTAGGAAGATTCAAACTAAGTAAAAATGTAGCAAAAGATGGCAATGAAGTAAAAATCGAGACTAACAAGCAAATTCAGGACACAGTTTCCAAGAAGAAATACAAGTGCAAGAGCTAGAACAAGAATAGAAAGTGCATTCCACTCTGTATTTGGAACTATTGAAAATAAATGATCTGTAAGAGACATTTCAAACCACAGAAAAGCTGAATCCCAGTCTCAGATCAAATAAGTACAATTAGTAACATGAGTTGAGGATGATCCAGAAACATATGGAACAAATATTACAACAGCAGATATTAGTGTGCTGATGTGATATTTTTCCTATGTTTATTAACCATAAAAAATATGATTTTGGAAGCACAAAATATGATTCTGAAAACAAATATTGGCCTATGAGCAGTATTGATGTTAAAAAAAAGTCTTTAAAACTGTTTTCTAGAAGATGTTATTAAAAATAATTACACTGAAAAAAACACTTCAGAGGGGTTTTCTAATGAATGCAGCATACACTGATCTGTTCATACCTTGTGCAGTTAGTCAGACTGTGAACTCTGTATTGGTTTTTGATACCTGTCGTTCGTGCTTACAGCCTTGACAGTCATGGTTTCTGTAATCAACAGTTCTGAAAACTGCTGTGCATCTTGTGATTGAATAGGAAGGCCTGGAAATGCTTTTTTTCTCATAACAGCAGCATAAGGAACACAGTGTTCTAGTTCCTTTGACTCCATGAACAATCCTGGTGACATAAAAGATTGCTGTAGTTTCCATAAACATGGTTTTTGTAGTTTGGTAAGAAAGCTTCTTCCTGAGAAGGTGTTTTGTACATGGTGCTAGTAACATCCTCTGATTCTTAATAGTGCATTCCTGTAGTTGAGAATTCACACTTGTTACAATTTCCTGATTATTTTAGAATAAATTTAATGCTACCACAATCTGTCATTATTGTCCAAATATTTCTAAAGTTACCTATCATCTGTGGAAATCTTAAAATGCAGTATGCCAGCGATTTTTCTACATTAATGCTTAAATAAATATTTAAATGTTTTACTGTAATGTTTATCTTTTTTTTTTTTTGTGTTGCAACTGGCCTTCATTTTATGTTATCGTCTAAAATAGCTGAGTTATTACAAAGTTCCTTAAAAGGTATTTTTACTGCAAATATTCTGAAATACGACAGAAATATTTTTCTTACTTTAGACAAAACTATTTTAACTTTTCTTTTAGTTTCTGGCTTAAATATCAGGCAATAATAAAATTAAAATGCTGCAGCTTTTATCCTAACTATTTGTGATTAAAATTTAACGCCACTATTTTGATTAATCCACCCAACTAATATAACAGTTATCAATAGATTTGCTTAAATGCTCAAGTGTGTATCAGGATGAAACTATTGATGAAGCCATGTGGTTTTGTGTTTGTTTGTGTATGTAACTGGTCTGCGACCTCCTGTGTTGCAGAAAAGCTTTCTTTGCATGGGGGAGAATATAAATACACAGATGTATATATAAGTGCAGAAAGAATTGTCAAACATTTCAAACGCTGTGATATGATAGATTAGTTGCATGTGCTCTCACGTACACAAGCCCCATGCAAAATGTCAGCTGTGGTCACGCACCTAATGTGCGTTTATAACTTAACTGCTCCATCCACAGGCTCATTTTTGACCTTTGGTGAATGTTCATGCTTAAGCCTATCCTGCTCATGCATGCAGCCCCTCTGCCAGTGTTAGACAATGTTAAAAAGTAGCTATAAGAACAAATGGTTATGAGCCTATTTTCTACCAGCTGAAATCCTGAATTCAAGGGTTGCTAGTTTTCTAAAATTTAGGCTCCAGTCTAATTAGAAGTTACTGCTTGTGGTCGGTATTATATTAAGTTCTAATTTCTAATCCTTCCCTGTTGAAGACACACCAGGCTCCAGGACACCCATCAGCACAAGGATTCTGTACAGAGCATGCACTGGATCTCTGCAGCAGTACCCAGCTTCCTAAATGGTTACCGTGCACATGAGGTCATCTGTCCTCTTTAGTTCATTGGAAATAGTGCAGGCTCCCTACTGAAGGGTGCCTGTGCTGATGCCCTTTACCTGAGTGCAAGCCACAACTTGTCATTGCTTTCCTCATTTTATGTGGTATTTAACAACCATACTTTTCTTTGTAATTTTCTGCAAGCTTTGGTCAGTGCTGGGGTTTCAGTAGTTTAGAAAGCCAGTTGTTTCAGTAAGAGTAAGGGTTTGGCCTATAACTAGTTGCAGGAGTAAAGCAGAAAAGCTCTGTTCATGGTGGTGTGCAAAGTCTAGGTTAGAAACTCACAATGTTCCCTACAAAGATGAGGATTACTTTCAGGCTCCATGGTAGTTTTGAATTTCTTGTACTGGTTCTGCAGTTCTTTTAGCCAAGCTGTGTATGAAATAGCTGTGTCTGTGTCCTTCCTTCAACCAAGTTGCGTATTCCTGGTTTCCTTACATACCTGATTCTTTTTTTTACTAGGTGAAAGAAAGACAACAGTCTCTTGCACAAAGATTATGAACAAGAATATCAGTCTTGTGGACAACAAGAAGTGCAAATATTTAACAAAACCTGAACCACAGATCCGCAAGTGCAATGAACAGCCCTGCCAGACCCGGTAATAGTGATTTGGTTAAATTAAACTACAAAATCTAGATGTAAAAATCTTACAGTGGACACATTCTGACAATGAATGTGCAGTAAATACATTCATCCAAATTGTTACAATGCAAAACGTAGGGAAAACAGAAACGCTGGAAGTTGTTTCTCCTGAGAGAAGAGTTTTAATGAGAGTAAGAGTTTTAATGAGAGTTTCTCCTGAGAGATGAGTTTTAATGAGAGTACTTCAGCACCATGCCTAAATCAGTTCTTATTGAAGCGGTTCATTACTTTCCTCAGAAAGTGTTCTCCTAGACTGATCCGTGCTTCAAAACTGAAATTTAAATGCTGTTTATATAAAGATATATATGGGATTTAATCCCATGCTCTTAATGATATATTTTAGTGGGTTTTTTTTTTTCTTCAGTCAAGGCTTTGGTTCTTTAAATCTCTTGAAAAACTCTGGGTACACTAGAGTTTGCTAGCACTTGCTAGCTAGCAGCTAGCAAGAGCTGGCTTGCATCCCCATGAGTAAGCACTGGTATCAGTCTACTGCTGTCATCTGGAGGACAGGTAGATGGCATTTTTAAGCAAAACAATGCAAAACAAATTAAATGCAAGTACTGTTGAGGGCAGTGTCTAAAGTGAACTAGAAGACATTGCTTTCTTGGAAAGGATGAAGTACTGAAACTGATAAAATGCTAAGTATGATACGTTTTAAGTAAGACAAAACTGCTGACATTTGGACTTTCCCAAACTACGGCATTAGCCTTTGGCGGGATTATTTATATTTCATTGTATGCATTTTTGGGAAGACCTTTGTTTTATTTTATTAACATCACTTAATGGATAGAAATGGAATAATCTGATATTTTTCTGAGGCATTGTTTACCATAAATTTTCAACATTCTGCATTTTTTCGAGCTTATTAGGTGAAAATTTTAAGATGTTGCTAATTGATACTCAGAGATGCTGTGCTCAGAAATGTAGAAAGATTTAATGATCTTTTATGATGCAGTTTTTAATACACTGTAAGTGATCATTACAAAATATTATTAGCTTTCAACAGAAGTGTTACTAAAGCATACACTTGCGTAACAACTTCTTTGCTATTGGCATTTAAAGAAATACCTAAAGTGTGTTTAATTATCTTTACAGGCTATGATTTGTGAATTATATATCTGGACAGATAACAAAACACCCCTTAGTTAAATGTTTTATTTTATTGCTACAAATGCATGACAGAAGTTTAAAACAAATTTGTTAAGTCTCAGTTTCCTATAAATTCTCCTTGCAAACTAAGTCTTCACTTGTGTACTGCATCAGGGGCAGAACTGTTTGATTTTTAAGGGCACATGGCCATAGTCTGGATCTACAGAACATCTGGGGAAAATTATGTTCTAGAGTGATTGCTCTCCAGGTATGTGGATTCTGCCAAGCTGCATCAGCCTTCCTTGCTGCTGTGATTTAAACTATGCACCCTGAGTTAGGCCTGACCTGAAGACCATGAAGAATTGTGAGCTTTTATGCTTTCTCCAGAGCAAAGAGTCTTTCATACTTGAGTGATTCTTTCTTGCAACAGAGTATTTTCAAGGAATGCTGAACTTTACATGCGTGGCATACACTTGACAAAGATAAACATACAGAGAATAACAGGTGGGCTGGTCAGGGATCTGTCATCTTTAAAATGTACGTATATTTTGTAATTTCCTAATTGGAATTATAATTAGAGGAAAGTGCTTTGAAAACATAGGAATAATGTTCTGGGGAAAGAAGCTATATGTACAATAATACCATATTAAATGTAATATATGTTAGATTAATTAATACTCCATTAGCAAAATGACAGTAAAAGGAGGCTGCAAATATGCAAGTGTATCTTGGGTGTATACACTGATGAGAAAAAGATTAAGATAATGTGATGATATTTTTTCCCTTCCTGATGTCTTATTGCTACATTGCCTGTGTTTCTTTGCAGATGGATGATGACAGAATGGACACCATGTTCAAGGACATGTGGAAAAGGAACCCAGAACAGACAAGTAGCCTGCACACAGCAGCTCAGAAATGGGACCCTGATCAGAGCGAGGGAGAGGGATTGTCTGGGGCCAAAGCCAGCTTCTGCACAGCGCTGTGAAGGCCAGGACTGCATGACTGTGTGGGAGGCGGGAGTCTGGTCAGAGGTGTGCCATTTATTTATACAAATACTCCATAGTCGTAATTTGGGCCTTCGTATTTTCTGGAAATAAGGTCCAAATAATGTTTTTTTCAGCATCAAGTGGCACAACTCAGCCTAAGGATTTTCACGGTCCTCATGCAAGGATTTGGGAAAGGGTTCAGGGACTAGGAGAACCAGCTGTGTAGAACTGCTACATTTTACCCAATTAAAGTCGTGGAACAGTTTCTTCTGGCTGGTTCTCAAGCATATGTAATCAAGTATGTCCCGACTGTAGTAGTGGGTAACTAGGGGCAAACAGAAAAGGCATCACTTACCAGCTACAAGACCTTGAGTTCAGAGTGGGAATATGTGGAATGTACTTTTGTACCAAGGGACGTTGATCAGTAGATGGTTGATGCCACCCTGCTTCAGAGACGCTTTGAGGGGAACTTCTGGCAAAGAAAGACCTTTCCTTCCCTTCCTCTTTCTTCTCTACTCTTTCTCCAAAGCAAAAGCAATAGTTAAACAGGCTTGTAAATAACACAGTTTCACATATGTTGCATCTGGAAGGATTGCTGTAGAATGTAATTATTATTAAAAAAGCTTTATTAATTTAAATGTGCTCATCCATTTGGCTTTCTTTGTCTTTGATTTCTTCTAAAATTAACTGTCCATGGAGGAAGAAGAGTGTTGTTCTCACTGCCATCTGGACAAGATGAAAGGGTTATTTGGAGCTTCTCCCTTCAGTGGAGGAGTAAAGGCAATTCAATTGCCTCCCATACTAGAAGCTGTGCTATGAATCCCTCCATGATCAAAATACAAACAGCAGCTTCTGAATGTGGTTGCAATCCCTTCTTTGGGCTGCTCTACTGAGCAGAACCACTTGATGCCCAAGCAAGAAAGAGCTAACAAATAGGGAATGTGTTCAAAGATGAAAAGCAGATGCTGAGGCAGAGATAGGAGATGTAAATAGCAGTTTCTGGCGTGGTACACACTTTTATAATGCAAGGGCTGGTTGTGAGAAGAATGGCATCCATTTACAGAGGTGAGAAAAAGAAATACACGGATTCTTTGGTCAGTTTGTTTTACTTCACAGATGAGAAATGAGCGAGTATGTGTGTTTTGGAAGCAATAAATACTTTTTGAAGAGTGAGGTATTTCCCATTGCCATTCCTACTATCCCCATTATGTAGGAATCTAGCCATTACTGCTTCCTGCAGTTATAATCAGCTTGGCAAAGGAGAGTTTTGAACTGCAAGCAGTGGGATGATCAAAAGCAGTGATAATGTTTTGAGAAGGAAATGGCATCATTTTTGGCAGTGTAAGTGGGAATGGTGGAAAAAACCCATAGATCAGGACCTTCTGAGCAACTTGAGGAGAGTTTTCACATGCTATCTACATAGTGACTTTGAATTTTCAAGTTCAGTCTGGATTCTTGCATAGATTTAGAATATTTACTTTTCCATTCTACATTTTCCCCCCTCCCAAGAAAAGCCTGTTAGACACTAAAAGATGCTAAAAGAACTTTTCTGAATTAGCTTCGTATTGTATTCCTATGAATATGATTTTGATTTTCTTACACTGTATTTCCTTTCATTTGAAGAAGAAAGATTGCCTAATATTTTTACTGTATTTTGCTTTCATTTAACTTTTCAGATATTTCCTTATTCAAAAGCCTATTTTTCCTTAAGCAAGTAAGTTTTAATCTAATTTTAGCTAAAATGAATCCATTATCATTCTGTCCCATAAGGAATTTTTGTTCAAGTTTTTTTTTTTTTTTTTTTTTAATAAATCTAGTATTGATGCAATTGAAGGTTGGAAGTCTGGAGATCACTGAAGCTGTGAAATATTTATGCTGGCCTGGCAGGAGTCATTAGGAGGGGATGAAATGGAGAAACTGAATTTTGTAGAAATCGCAAAAACATTTTTTTTCCAACAGTGCTCTGCAAAGTGTGGTAAGGGAGTACGGCATCGGACTGTGAGATGCACCAATCCACGCAAGAAATGCGTTCTGTCCACAAGACCTAAAGAAGCAGAGGACTGCGAGGACTATTCCAAATGCTACGTGTGGAGAATGGGGGACTGGTCTAAGGTGAGGAATCCTTAATACTAGTGCCTTCCAGCATAATACATTTTGCAAGTTGATTTCTTAATAAGAATTACTCTTACCAAAAGTGTACAAGTGTCCCAGCTGAGGGAACCATAAGGGTGTAAACCAAAAAAACCCTAACCTGGTAGTCACAGTGAGACTACAGTATAAATAAAAATCAGCAAAATGAAGTAAGTGTGAGACAAATTTTCAATATAATGCAAATCTTTATAAACTTATTGTTGTCAGTAGGCAGGCAAGCAGCTTCAGAAACTGCAGCTAACTCCAACCTTACAGTCTACATATTTCATTAATTTTTGTTTGCACATTTTATTTGTGTACCATCCTGCTTCAGAGGATGTAGTAAAGTACACCCTCCAGCCCTATACGGAAGCACCTTTAACCTATTAAATTCCCACATAAACCGCTTAGCTTCTAGGAAACACGCATTACTGTTATTCTGTTATTATTCCTTTATTATTACACTCAACATAACTGACACTACATTATTTTCTTGGCATATTGGTTTTGGTTTTAGTGAGGTGGATAAGCATAGACCAAACAGTAACAAATTATATTCATTAGATCTGTGATTGACCTAGAATATCTGATATAGTTTTGGAATATGCAAAACATGATGAAATTCTACAACTGAACCTTGTCAAAGTTTTCTCTTGCTGTATCACAGACCACACTTTAGCAGAAAGATTGTAATCTCTTTTTATTTCCTTTGCTTCTCTTCATAACTTTGCACATAACACTTTTACTTTCAGCACCTAATATTATTGCAGCATTTTTTTAACTTACTTGCATGGAGAAGTATTTAATGTATTTTTAGTTGTCTTTCATGTGATGTAGGAGCTGGAAACAAGGACTAAAGCCAGCAGTGTATGACTAGCCAGGCTTCCAAGAATTAGCTGCAAGTGCTCTGTGAGTAACCAACGACTTCAAAAGCACATAGTATAACCATTAATTTTTTAGACAACAGAAGCAACTAACTTTCAGTAGCAGTATTACTTTTACAAGAAGATATGTTTGGCAATAAAGTTTAGTATTTCCATTTCTCTACCACATAACTACAGTTAAAACTTGCATCATTTAGCACTAACACCAGTAGGAAGTAAACTGTGGAGAAATGACCATCTGCTTTCTAAATTGAAGCAGTCATTCAAATTGGGGTTGCTGAGGCTATGTGGGGATGCTCAGACAGTTGCAGTGTGTTCCCAGTGCCCTCTGGAGAAAAGAACTTCATTCTCTAATTCAGTACTTTTCATGAACATCCATGTCATAGATGAGTGTACAAAAACTTATACATTCTCCTGTTTAAAATTTACTGACAATCTTGTATTTTCTGTTCTCCTCCTATAGCCAAAGCTGTAACACTCTCACCTAAATTGTACTTTGAACTTCAAAATTAGGGCATGAGGAATTATGGAATTGCCAAAATCCTTTGAACAGGTAACATACAGTCTGACTGTGACTTGTGCAGCAGAGATTTTCCAAGATTTATACTAAAAAACAGATACTTTAATTTCTCTAGAGAGACACAAGCTCAATTTAAAATACACTTGGATTTCCATTTCTTTCTTCTGTCACTCTTCTGCTCCATTGAAGGAGTACATAGCAACATGAAATCATGGCATACATGTTAATATGTCTGCAATGGTGGAAACAAATGGAAAGCTCAGATAAACGTTAATCTTTGTTCACTGTTTGTTTCTAACTCAGAGGTTCAGTGCAGCCTTCTGTGTTCCCTGTTTTTACTCTTTAGGATTGTTCTTGACATTGACAGAAGTCTGTTCCTTTGAGGAGAGCCAAGTTCTCCCTAGCTAATGCCAAGACTTGACTTGAAAAATTTAAATGACGCTTCTCACACATTGAAACAAGAGGCTTAATGCAATCTTTACCCGCTTTGCTGTTTCCCTTGAACTCCTAAAACATAATTTTAAATGAAACTTAAATTGCATTATTACTGAAACACGTTTAATAGTTTTGGAGTGCTGTAATGGAGTTAATTTGTTTTATTGGTATAGTCACATAGAATACTATTTTGAGCTCTATGTTTTAACAATACTATTTTGAGCTCTCAAATACTTTTTGAGCTCTGTGTTTTAACAATACCAAGAGCAAAGAAAATTTGACCAAAATTCCAAGCTTCAACAGATCAATAAACACAGTAATCCTTCTAAAAACTCAATGTAAAAGAAGTCTGTACAACCTGGCCTGTGTGCAGCATTTAACTCTGTAATGGCATTTAAGTCAGCACAGTGGGTCAATACGCTAAATATTGCTGTTCTTAACATCACTTGGGCTCTGTGCCAGCCTTTGTGGGGAATATGAGTATGATGAGAAAGGAAAGAATAAAAGCTCAAACTGAGCTTCTTGAGCTAGTACCTAGCAATGTTACTAATTACATTGTATTTTCCCAGCAAATGCCATCCATGAAATATCCTGCCTAACAATGTGAGAGTTACCTTCAGATGAGGAATTCCCACAGATCATAGCTATTCCAGCACCAGCTAGGGCAAGATGTTGTTAGCACCACTGTCCCTTGCTAAGCTGCCCACTGGCTACTCATTTCAAAGCCATACAAGGACAGGATCATGCCCAGAGTCATTCATCAGCTAAGTATAAACAAGTAGGCCAAAGAGAGGTGAAATGAAATGCATGTTAACTGCGTGTTTACACATCTGCACAGCTTACTAAGGAACACATCATTGTAGAAGTCATTCTCCAAAAAACACTTGAATTTCAGCAGCACTGGGTACTCAACAGGTGTGTCTGGGGCATTTTATGTAGGAAACTGTGTATATTTTTTTGTGCTACTATCTAGACTCTTTGGAACACTATCAGAGTAAATGAAGCATGAGAACCAGGATGAATTTTGGGACAGAGAATACGTTTGAAAGTGGGTATTGAAAATGGTAATTGAAAACTTGAGTTTGATATGGTATTATATCAGAAACTTTTGGTGATATTCAGCAATGGTCAAATAGGGTCAAAAGAAAACAAATTAGAATTTAGGAGCAGTCATTTGTAAGATGAAGAGAGATATATACAGTATGTGTGCATAGGAAACCAGAGAAGGTAATGTGGCATAACTTGTGAAAAAACTGGAAAAAGTATGCATTCTGTGGAAACTAAAGATGGAGCAGCAGCAGAATTTCCAAATAGTATCAATGTGTTAGACCAGATGTGGTGAAGAGTCAAATACAACATCTGGGATAGTGGTCCCAATGGCTGGGATGCAATTCCCTTCATCTATAGCCTGAAGAAGCAAAAACATGAAGCAAATGTTAATCTCATACTTTTTTTTCCACTGAGTCTGAAAGGGCATCTGAAGCAACTGCTTCATTTTCACACCACTGAATCCCAGAATTCATGGCCTGTTCCAAATTATTTGTTTCAGACAGAACATGGAGTGCTCCCTAGAAAGTGTGGGTGCATAGAGGGAGGAAGTCAAGTCTCCAGCTGCTGGGGGGAGACAGAGTCACAGACAGATGTACTAAATGAGTGGTAGAGAAAGCAGAGATATCAGTGATAAGGATGGTTTCTCTTCTGCCTTAATCAAAGAACATGTGAAAATGGAGAGAAGAAAAAACCCACAATTTTTTTTTGCCAACTATTCAAGAGCATGGGACATTCAACCTTTAAATGGTGTGCATAAATATTTCAAGAGCCTCTAAATTTCCACAGCAAACAAACTCAACTGATTTAATCTCCTTAAATTAAAAAAGAGAAAAAGGATAATATTAATGTTACGATTTCGCTGACAAGGGAATTAGCCTTGGTTTTATTCCTTGGATCCCCATCCAAAATTGTTAAGCTCTTTTAGATCCTTGTAATGGAATACCGCTGGCCATGAGTTAAAATATAACACTATCAGTTGATTTATGGACAAAGAAATGACGTGACATTAAATAATAGAAGTTTAAATAGTACTGTAATCAGGTCAATTACTTTCATGTTGACCTAAATATAGTTAATTTGTAGCAAAGAAAGTATGTCTTTGTTTCATTAATTAGGCATGGATAAATAATATGGAAGATGTCAATATAATAAAATGAGATTGGGAGGGTTTTTGTACATTTCTAACCAGTCCAGTAATACTAACAATATTAACATCTTTTGTTTCAGATAAAGTGGTTTTTTTCTATCAATATACTACAGTATTTTGGCTGGAATAAATGTGCCATATTAGTTTCTAGAAAAACAGAAAAAGACCACCCATAATAATAGAAGAAACCACCAAGAAGACTGGAAAGGATTTGAAAAATAGATATCACCCATTTTGCACACACAGAAAAACACACATGAACGGGAAATTCTAGTCTCTGTATCACATTTAGGTCTACTAAGATACCTTTGTTGGTTTTCTGCTACTAGCATCTTTAGGGTAACGAAGTTTAGGGGCATACCAAGTTGGAATCAAAAGGCAATTATGAGTGTTGTGTTTTCTCTCAAGTTGCATTATCTGTAAGTGAGCTTATATTAGAAAATAATTTAGTTTTGGTACATCTTAACAGTTCCCATGAGAATTGAACCTTCCTAGGCCCCATAGAAAAACAAAGCACAAACACCAACAAAAGAAGTTAACAGTTCTTGCTGAAAGATGCTTGCAGTCTTACCTGACAAGTGACATGGTCATGAGAGAACTATGTAAATAAACAGATAAATAATGAAAAGGAAAAGAAAGGAAAAAAATTTAAATCCACCTGATAATATGTACTCTGTTTTTCCCTATGAGAAAGTCTTAAGCAGAAGTTACCTTTATACACTGACTGCTTAACAGAGGAAGAAATGCATTGATGCATTCAGCAATTGTACAAAATTGTTTTGGACTCTGGTAATTTTAATAAGTGGTTTCTAGGGAAGCAGGTTGAGATGTCTTCTAGAGAAACAAATCAGTAGTGAAAAGAATGACTTCTAAGTCACCTTCATAAACCTGAACAATTAGAGGGGGCCTAGGAAATTTGAAAAGAAAAGGAGATCTGAAATATACTTGAACAAGGTAGGGTTTTCTTATTCCCCAATAATAGAAGTAAAATAATAAAATGCTGCTAAAATAGATAATTGATAACATTATAAATAAATTTTGTTTTCTTCTACTTATGCCCAGCAATATTTCAGTACTAAATATTGTTAATTTTAGCATGCAGTCATTGACTTTGAGCCTTTAGGCAGCTCTACAAATTTTCTGCCTGCCCCTTCCTGCCAAATTTTCTGTGGTTCTACCTACAACCTGAAACTGTTGCTACATGCAAAGCAGTGGGGCTGCTATTTCCTGTTCCAGCTTTTGTCACTCTTTGAAATTGACAAGTATGACTGACTGGGTGTAGTGATCCCTTGGAAGGCCAGGCAAAGGGGACAAGTTCACACCTGGCTGTGCCATGCATGTGTCATGCAGCTACAAATGCAGAAGTTACAGGTAGTAGCATTGGCAGCTTCCCATCACCTCCTTTGCCACTGCTAGTGTCTTCCAAGCCATTCTAGTGCAGTCTATACCCAAGCAGATACAAATTTCCAACTTTTGTCCTTGTGAGCTTTACGGTGCTGGGCCATGCATTACAGCTGCAGGGGAGTTACATATGCACGAGTGCATATAAACATAGATATAAGTAAAGAATGCCATTCTTGGGAATAGCTTAAGAGAAGCAATATCCTATATCTGCTGTGTGCTTTCTCAGAAATTCCTACTGATTTTTGTTGAGAGTTCTGGGATCTTTGAATAGTAGGTCTTCTGGAAGGCTCATGCATAATTCAGCAGGTAGAGAAATAGCCTGGTGCTGAGACTCAGTGCATTATGCATTCTTTTGCCTGGTGTATTTCCATCTCAGGATCTTAGGATCATTTATGTCTTTCCAAACATCTGCCATCCTATAGCTGGTTCACTTGAGTTCTGTTAAAATTTACGTAATCCATCTGCTCTTGTGGGATCTAGCTGATTTTTGTTTGTTGGAAACTTTTTTCTTTCATGTTTCTATTATCCTATATGTCATGCAGTTAAAGAAAATACTGCCGCAGGTGTTCATTCTTGTGATAAAGCTGATCTTCTATGAAATTCTTATTTTGTCTTGAAAGTATTTATTGATTAGTTTCCGTTATTTTGTTTTAATCTGTGTGATTGTCACTTTTTTTGCTGTTTTCTGATAGCTTATGACTAGTGACGAGATGAAAATACTTCAAAAATATAAGAAGTAACTCAATCTTGAAAATTTCTTTTGAAATACTTGTTTCAGAGGCTGCCTTGGGCACCATGAAACAACAGAGTTTTCAGTTTTCAAAGCAGTAAGGAGAGGGGACAACAGAACTGCTACTTTGGATTCAGAGGGCAGACTTTGGACTGTTCAGAAGACTTAATGACTGAGTAAGGCCCTCGGGAGGCAATCCTAAATGGCAAAGGAGTCTGGGAAGGTTGGACATTCTTCAAGAAAGAAATCTTAAAGGTGCAAGAGTTGCCTGTCCCCACATGCTGAAAGATGAGCTGACTGTCTTGTTTGAACAGAGAGCTTTGGCAATAACTTTGGGGTGGGTGGGGGAAGCCAAGGCCCAGCTAGAATTTAATCTGCCTATTGCCATAAAAGACAACAAAAAATGCTTCTATAAATACATGACCAGCAAAAAAAGTCTAAGGAGAATCTCCATCCTTTATTGGATGCAGTGGGAAATATAGTGACAAATGATGAAGAAAAGGCTGAGTGCTTAATGCCTTCTTTGCCTCAGTCTTTAATATTCAGAGCAGTTGTTCTGCAGGTACCCAGCCCCCTGTGCTGAAAGACAGGGATGGGAAATAGAGCCAAAACCTCACACTGGAAAGGAAAAATGATCAGTGGCCTGATCCATCACTTAGAAATGGACAAGTCTGTGAGGGTGGATGGGATCCACATAGGGCACTGAGGAAGCTGGAAGGAGGATCTGGGAAACTACAGGCCTGTCAGCTTTACCTCAGTGCTGGAGAAAGTCAGGAGCAGGTCATCCTGAGTGACATAACATGGCACATACAGAACCTGCATGATCAGGCCCAGTCAGCATATGGGTTAATTAAAGGCAGTTCTTGACTAACCTGATCTCCTTCTAAGACAGAATTATCCACCCAGTGGATGAGGGAAAGGCTGTGGATGTTGTTTACCTGTAAAGCCTTTGACACTGTCTCCCGCAGCATTCTCCTGGCAAAGCTGGCAGCCCATGGCTTGGACAGGTGCTCTCTTTGCTGGGTTAAGAGTTGTCTGGATGGCTGATCCCAGAGAGGAGTGGTGAATGAAGTTACACCCACTTGGCAATTGGTCACTAAAGGTGCTCCTAAAGGTGCTCCCTAGGGCTTAGTACAGGGCCAGTCCTGTTTAACATCTTCATTGATGATCTGGACAGGGAGGTCAAGTGTACCCTCAGTAAGTTCACAGACAACTAAAGCTGGATGGGAATGCTGACTTGCTGAAGCTTGGAAAACTGTGCAGAGGGATCAGGACAGGCCGTATTGATGGGCTGAGCCCAGT
>VZRM01005894.1:2150354-2183867 GCA_013397955.1 Grantiella picta | reverse complement strand
AGCCCCAGGCAGCACTACAGGCTGGGGGCAGAGTGGTATGGCAGAAAGGGACTGAGAGGTGCTGGTCAGCAGCAACTGAACATGAGCCAGGGTGTGCCCAGGTGGCCAAGAAGGCCAATGGCATCCTGGCCTGTATCAGCAGTAATGTGGCCGGGAGGACCAGGGCAGTGATCCCCCCCCTGTATTCAGCACTGGTGAGGCTGTTCAGTTTTGGGTCCCTCACTACAAGAAAAGTATTGAAGTGCTGGATCATGTCCAGAGAAGGGCAGTGGAGCTGGTGAAGGGTCTGCAGCACAAACCCCTGTGAGGGGTGGCTGAGGGAGCTGGGGATGTTTAGCCAGAAGAGAAGGAGACTCAGGTAGACCACCTCTCTTTCTTCAACTTCCTGAAAGGAGGTTGTGTGGGGTGGGATTCAGTCTCCTCTCCCAGGTAATTAGTGAGGGAATGAGAGGAAATGGCCTCAAGTTGAGTCAGGAAAGGCTTAGATTGCATATTAGGAAAAAGTTCCTCAGCAAAAGGGTTATCAAGTATTAGAACAGACTACCTAGGGAAGTAGTGGAGTTACCATTCCTAGAGGTATTTAAAGACATGTAGTTGTGTTACTTAGGGACGTGGTTTAGTGATGGACTTGGCAGTGCTGAGTTAATGGCTTGACTCAATGATCTTAGAAGTCTTTTCCAGCTTAACTGATTCAACGATTTCATTCTTGTATTTCAGCTAAATAAAAGTCCTAAGCATTCTGTTTCCTTGTAAACTCATAGTTTCTTATGGTTTTGGTTTTTAGATATCTTTCATAGCCATTTAGGTGAGTCACCTGATACCACTTCAGATCTTCGTTACTTAAAATCTGGTAGATACAGTGACTGGAAGTAAAGTCGTCAGAAATGAGCTCTTTCATTTATTCAATCTACTGGAAAAACTTGAAAGTGCTACGTAGTGCGATGATATTTAAAGGCCAGTGCTATGTTGCACAAAAGAGCTTTTTGACATTTGTTTTTTGATCGCTGAAAAGTTAAATAGATAAAATAGAAATTTTTAGAAGAAAGGGTTTTCTTGGAGGTTTCATTTTCCCTTATTTGAAATTTTCTTTATGTCCTTAGTGGGTTCTATGACCAGTCTTTTCATTAGAAATACCATAATCCTTTAATTGCTTCTTTGTGCTGCTGAGCTGTGCTTTTCTCTGCAAGGTTTTCTACCAAGCATCAGGCTAGCCACTGTCATGTATGCTAATATGATTATATACTCAAAGGCTAATATTTCAAGGTAATTTTAAGAATTTATTTTCGTCAGTCCAGAACAGCATACTCAACTAATTTAATCAAAAAGATAAAAGTAATTATGTCATGAAATCAGACAGTTTCCAGATTCTTGTTTAGATGTGTGATAGTAATAGTGAATGGAAGGTCATCTCCTGCCAAAATACCATGCAATGATATCTCAGATATGAAAATTTGAAATATAATAATGTCCTGTTCATCACCAAGCACTCGTGGCAATAACATATCCATGTGTGAGTCAGCACAGGCAGGCATCTGGGATAACCACAAATCCACAGCTAAAATTTTATTTCCGTTTCCTCACTAACAGGGAATCCCTGTAGTAGCGCCCAGCTAGAGGTGCACAAACACAGCTAAAATTTGTAAAATCTGCCAGTGTTACGATGTCAAATACTATTTAGCAGTGTATCTAAAGTTCTAAACAAGAATAAGTAACTATTTCAGGTGGAGGTATACTTAAATTGTCTTAAAACGTGAATGTGTTTTTGTTTTAAAAATAGATCTATAGAAAGTATAAATTAAAAATTTTAAATGGTGTGTAAGTACATCTGAAGCATATAGAGAAACCTGGCTTTCTGGATCTGTTATGGTATTACAGGATTTCTCCATGCTTTGATATAGGTCTTTAATGATGAGAGAAAAATGCTGGTACTTTCCACAATATCAGTGGGAAATGGGAGGCTGTAATAGAGTCTCAGGTTTTTTGTGGATTTGGACTCCAGCTTGTTTTACCTCTAACAAAACAAAGTAGTGTCACTGGGATAATCCAGGTTTTTAAACCATGAAGTGGATGATTGTGTTTCATTAATTCATCCAAGAAAGAAATTGGGCAATGAAACAGAATTTTCTTTTCCAAGCTGAGTCCAGAGAGCCCATTCAGATTCAAGCCTATCGAACCACACTATTGATTCAGAGTAGAGAGGTGAGGATATTCTAAAGAACAGACATATATATACTGACCTAGAAAAAAAAAATATTTTTATTCAACTTACAAACTTTCAGTTGCTTCTTGTCTTTATACCAAAGGCAGTTTTGTCTCCTCTGCCAAACAACCAAATTGTTCTGCATGGGACCTTAAAAATGATTAAGAAAAATAAAGAAAGAGAAAGGTCCAGATTCTTGAGATGAGGTGATGGGGGTTTCCTCCATTGGAATCCTGTCTTCAGTTTATCAAGGGAACTGGGGCTCTGTCTGTCGTTATTTAAAATCTTACCTCTTTTGAACAGTTATACAGTACAAATTCTTACCCTAGAAAGAAGAGCTAGAAAGAAAGAATGGAGAGAGGAGGGGACAGAAGACAGAAAAAAAAATATAAAAATAAAATAAATAGGGACAACTAAAACTTGCTAAACTTAGAAGAGATCAACAGCAGACTTTTTTTTCAGCTAAACTTAGCACAAGTTCTGAATTTTAAATTTGGCATACTGAGGTGTTGGGTGTGTCAGAAATGAGAGAGGCAGAAAGACCTTCCTGGAAATGATGCATGTGAGAACTCAGACTCCATCTTATGCTTGTATCCATATCCATATCAGTCCCTATTTTTGTTACACTATTCACAATGCCTTTATTGGAAAAAAAAAATAAAGGGCTTAAATAACCTGAAGATTCTTTGCTTGATTTAGGTAATCTTTAAGAATATTGCCAAACTCAATAAAAAGCCTTTGCTGAAAAAAAAAAATGCACCACTTTACCTGCCTTCAAAAGCAAACTTTATAAAAAGACAAAATAGAAAAAGATTTTGCAAGCATGTCAGCAAATATGAATCCTGCTGCTAAAGTCTGATTGCTTGCTATTCTTGTTTCACACTCACTTCGTGAAAAGTTTGAAACCGCTTGAAAGCTGGAACTGATGAACCTATACATAAATGATTAGGAATGCTCTGCTAATAATTTCCAGTAAAACTCATCACTGAGTTTCCTTATGAGCACGTCAGCCTCTGCGTTGAATGCTACTTAGACTTGTAAAAACCTTTTATTGAACAGTCCACTTAGTCTCAAAAATAAATTGTCCAATTCTGTTAATACTGTCACAGATTGGCTTTTTCATTGTGGATTTTATCAGCCTCTTCAGTGATTGCCTGTTGTCTTGGCACAAAGATGCATTTTGACCGTTACTGTCTGCCAGTGACAATTTTTCCCTTAATTTAGGAATTCCTACTTCTCATGGAGGCCAGCTGGAAGCAGCTAACACATTACAGCAACTTCCTCAGCTGTTGGCCTTGGGAATATGTATTCTCTCCAGAATATATATCTTTGGCAGGGAACAGAAAAAAGGAATCTTGGGTAGCGGGTGTGCATGCCAAGTGTAAGGATTGTTATATTTAACGCCTAGGTTTCTGTCCTTGAAATTATGTCTAAAAGAAGTTCAAAAGTAGGACAAAATTCAAACAGGGTGGTTAGATTTTTTTTTTAAAGAAGGAAAGATTTTTAAAAAATAGCTGTTAATTATCTTTACACAGGAGTTTTTTGTAATATTTAACAGGAATGTTTTACATGTCTTGCTGCTTGAATGGTTTTGCAGTACCTTTAGGACTGTGTCCAAAATGCACAGATTAACAGCCACATAAAAAACCCCCTCTGGCTGTGTATTAGAACATTTAGTCTAAACCTACAAATACAGTTGTCCTACGGGAATTTTTGCTAATCAGCTACATGGCCTTAAAGTGTAGGTCATCTGAACAGTGAGAAGTAAAATGCAATTGACCCCCGCAAAAATAAACTATTGCATGTGCAAGACTGACATTTGGAAGACAGAGAGGGTGGGAAGAAGAACTATAGAAATCTGTTCTTCAAAGATGTGGGTTGAAATTAACCTGCAACCTGCTAAAATAATGAAAATGCTACACATTGGTTGGAGTGGGCATTTTCTGTAAATCTTATATATGTAAGCTTTACATTTATATGCACATAAAAATGCAAGCAGTTTTGACAGATAAATTTATTTCTGATTAAATTCACTGCTTAATATGTGCAAGTGAAAATATTTCTTATTTCTTTGAAATTGAAAGCTTTGTTACTGTTTTAAACATGGAAATTCCAGAAACATGCAGAAGCTATACAGCTTCAATAACATACCCCAAACACTACCTAAAATGGAACAGCTGCACATCCAGTGAAAGGTATTTACCTCAGATTGAATATTTGCTGTGAGAGAAATCCAAAAGTGAGGCAAGCCTGGTAGGCAGTTTTGGAAGAGTCTGCTTCAGCTAGAATGTACAGTAAAATTAGTATCAAAATGAGGGTCAGAGCTGTTGCTCTGAAGGTCCATCTAGCTGATTTGCAGAAGCTGAGGTGTCTCCTAGTGAAGTCAGATGAAGTTCATATCTTTTCAGGGTAAAGAAGAAAAAATTACAAATTAGTTTTTCCTCCAATATTCAGTGTCTACTCTCAGTTATAACAGCAGTTGGCTGATGTGTTTGCAGGACAAACTCATGTTTAAGACTGCTTCATGGAGACAGAAATCTCACTGTTTTTCTGTGTAGCTAGCAAGTGCACTGCTAAATGCCTGATGCTTTTCCTATTTCATATTACTTTGATTATGAGATAATATAGATATGGTAAAAAGATATATTTTTTTCTGGCTTCCAGTCAGTAGAATTCTTAATTTTGAAGTTAGACACCACTGCTGCTGAGGATTATGATGTGTGAACATGGAAGAGCACAGTATGCCTATCAGATCCCTCATTGATTTAAAAACACTAGCCATTTGGAAAAATCTTGCTTTACTTGTATACTGACTAGGCTGGGCTTAAAAGTTTTGGATTGCAAATCACTGTGGTAACCCTGCCTCTTCTCAATGTTCCCCAAACATCTTACAAGACTTAAGAAGTTCCCCGTTTTCTAAATTAAGAATAAATGCACTCTTAAAAATTAGTACATTTCTGCAAGATTAAGATCTATGTTTTGTCTGCTATTGGGGGAAAAAATTTGTTTAGGCATATGTGTGATTTTACATGCTGACCATGTGCATAATGTTGGCTGTTATAGGAACTTAAATTATTTTTAGCTGCACAGAGAAAAGGCAGAGAATTCAAGAAACTGAGTTCTGTTGAGAGGCTTTTCTCATGCAATTTTATAGCAGTATACTAAATTTAAAATTGATGGCGTACTTTGAAAATACTTAAGTACTAAATGATTTCCTTGCTGTAAACCATGTATTTGTTCATGTGTTAAACTGTGGTTGATACTGAATAGAGAACTATGTATTCATAATTTAATATCTTTACTTGCCTTGGCTCATGGAGGCTTGTATTGGTTTGAAAACAAACTAGTGGAAGATCTCAAGTCAAGATTAAAATTAATGGGAAAAATTAAAAATAAGTTAAATAATACAAGGAAAAGCACTGACAACGTCAGATACAACCTGACACCCGCTTAGGGTGGTGGTAGCAGTCCAGCTGAAGTAGTTCAGTTCAAGCAGTGATTCTGTGAAGGTCTGGTCTCCTCCTGAAGATCCAGTGCTAGCTCTTGTCCTCTGGGAACCCAGTAGACAGGGCTAACTAGGCAGTTCCAAGGCCAGGTTATATCCAGGTGGGAATGCTTGGCTCCTCACTCCTGGGCAGAACATCCCACAATGGGATGAGATAAATCCATGCGGTGGGTCCCTGATGGCCCATTGTCTGTCATCCACAGTGGGTCATTAGCAGGTGATAACAGCTAACGGCCCACAGCTGGTGGTAATAGAATACTTAAATACATCTATATTGTAACCTAGGACAAGGCTATATCTGATTAACTCACCAAGAGTACAGGAGTCTCACTCACAGTACACAGTGAGTACAGGACTCACTCACAGTGAGTCCTGTACTGACTCACTGAGAACAGGAGCAAAATCAAGTCTGTTTGCTGCCTTTCTAAAATACTGGTGTTTGATTTCATGTGGTTACAAGTTCAGTCCCTTGTGAAAACATACAAATATTTTCTAGTCTCTTACACCTCTCTTGGAGTCTTATAAGTCCAAAAGATAGTAGTCTCACTTCTCTTGATGTACATATTGGGGTGCAAGCCCTCTGTTGCCCATTTAGCACATGTAAATCTTCCCAGTAACAGTGTTTAAAATGTTACTCGACATAGATAACAAAACTTAAGAGTAAAAACTTGTTTAGTGTTTCCTATAGTCAAAGTTTATTCCTTCTTTGCAGAAAACTATACTTCTCAATCTCCATCTTGAGACAGGATGGGTGGCAAACATTTTTTGTTATAGCACTCCTCCTTGTCTTTCTTGTTTCAGTTTTTTTTCAGCTGCTTCTTGAAGCAGTCCAAGGAAATACACTATGAACATGTATGTAATTGAAATTATTTAGAAAAACATTTTCAGGATTATATGGCAACATTTTCAGCCTGAGCTCATATTCTTCATTAGAAGAAATTTATGAGTATTTGAAGATGTTTACACATTTCACATTTCTCTAAAACTTGGTGAAAATCGTGGGTACTTGAGATAAATCATTAGTAGGAGAAAAGTCCAACAGGTAATTTTTAGTAGATTTGTAGTTAAAGTAATAACATGTGTGTCAATGGACACAAAAGTAATTCATGTCCTATGAAATTTTGTTCACAAAAACTCAGAGAAGGACAAGGCATGTTTTGTTTCATGTTGTTGTTTTGGGTTATTTTGTTTGGAATAGGTTTTGTAAGCATCTATCGGCACTGTCCAAGTTTTCATTCTAATATACTATGTTGCTGTGATAGAAGTGGAATGTTACAACTGTTACAGTGCTCAGTTGTTTTCTTTTCTTACCTCATTATCTGTGGCAACAAGATGGCAAGATTGATTAAAGGCCAGGCATCATGTCTCAAATTGTGTGTTTTATTTGTGAAACACATGAAAATGTGAAGATGTGATGCAAAGACAGGAAGTGCACACTCTGCTCAGCAAGAAAGAGCAGTTTTGATGTGGTTAATTAATGGCTTTATTAAAAATTCTTCTCTCTGTTAGTATCTGTGAATGGTTTTTTCCCATCACTTTAACCTCTAATAAGAGTAAATAGTAAAGAGCTACAAGAGACTAGCCTTTGCTTCCCTCAGGGACATTGCTGTATTTGAATTTCATCACAGGCTCTACAAAATGGACTTTGACAGCAACAAGATGCTGGAATGAATCCTTCAATTAATGCTGCTAATTTATTTGTGTTTTTTAAATTGATTTTCATTTAGCTAACTGAATAGAATTCAGAAATCCTGGAATGCTAACATCTGAAGAAGGAGCCACTGACTTCACCTTGACTGGCATATCACCTTCATGATTACAGGAAAGAACACCTTTCCAATGAATGTGTCTTCTGTGTATTCCAGTGCTCTGTCACCTGTGGCAAAGGGATGCAGTCTCGAGTCATCCAGTGTATGCACAAGATCACGGGAAGGCATGGCAATGAATGCTTTTCTTCAGAAAAGCCTGCAGCCTACAGACCCTGTCATCTCCATCCCTGCAATGAGAAAATTAATGTTAACACAATAACATCACCCAGGTTAGGTAAGCAGTCCAAAATGATAAATCTCTTCAATTCTTTCTCTCCATACAGTAATAATGATCCTAGTTGAAAAACAGAAAGCTAGGACTCAGGAGATACTCAGGAGATTTAAATTCTATGCAGAGGATCTATCTTCCTGCCTCAGTTTTTGAGTATGTACATCTGAGACTGTAACTAAGAATGGTGAAGGGTTTTGTTATTCAAGGAAGGACCTTATTATGGGACTGTATGGTGTTATGGGAACAAAACATCCCATATGAAAGTATATTTCTATTAGAGACACTATAAGCATATATATTTTTCTATATATTCGCCCATTCAATTGTATCAAACATTTCTAAAGTAAGAAAATACCTTATTTTCTGTTTAAAAGTTCTGCAAACTGTGTTCTCTTGATATTTGTGATATGAAGAGGCCCTTATTTGTTCCTCAAATACAACAGCTCTTTTCACTTTTCTTTAGTTCAATGTCTACATCTATAACTGACATATTAGAATGTGTGAAGGAAAATTACTTTGAAGAGATCTTCTGTTCATGGCAGAACTCAGGTCTCTGTTGTTCTGAAAGAAATTGTTATTGCATAACTACAGAACTGTTAGTTCTGATAGTTTTTATTTCCTAGTGCATTGTTGATGATGATTATCATTAGTTCCCCTAATTTTTCATCTGTATCTTGAGCATGATGGGAATATTCAAAGGCTTGCTGTAAGACAGCACATCCTTTCCCGCTGATTTTCCAGAGCCCTTGTTAAGATAAACCTCCCTGTCCAATAGATTACTCCCTCATGGAACAGAAGTCCAGCATTTCTGACTGTGTGCAATTCTTCCTTTAAGATGTGAAGGGTGTTTCTCTTTGAAGTTTATAACCTTTAAACATTTCTGTGAAGTAGTCATTGTTTCAGTTTGCTGTTGCTTATCACCCTCTCCTTCTATTTCACTGTGTTGAGGTTCTTCCTCTTTGTACTTTCTTTGTTTAGCTGGTCTCTAAGAAGCAAGAGGCCATCGACCCATCATTGATGCTTTTCCTCTGATGAGGTATAAGCAGATTTGTGTCACAGAGTAAAGTGAATCAGAAAGATTCACAGAAAAAACAGTGTTGGATTCATTAAAATTTTACTTAATTGAAGTGCACAAAAAAAAACATTGGGCCATTTTTGTCCTCATGGAACAGATGATGTAGCACTAATGTTAGTAATCTACAGGTCAGTGTCATCCAGCATAGAGTCAGAATCCAATCTAGTAGAAACATTAACATCTCCAAAAATACATAATGCAATGTTTTTCTTCAATATATTTATAATTTTGGCCTCCACTTCCATTCATACTATGCAGTAGAGATCTTTTTATTTGGGGGTAGGGCTAGTAAAATCTGATGGGGATTGTGGCACCAGCTCTTGTACAAGTTTCTGTTCCATTAAAATAGAAGATTATCTCAAATCTGAGATTGACTTGTTTTTCAGTTCAGTTTGTGATGGGGTTTGGACAGTATCTTGTTCTTGTGCCCTGCTTTTCACTGGTTTCCGATTTTAATTCAATGTGTTCACTACAGCTTGTATAACTAAATGTGCAAAATTCCAACTTTGGTACCACAGTCTTTTTGTGATACAGTGTATAAGAGGCTTTCATAAGTGAAATCAGGCAGAAAGATGAGCTCCACTCATTCATGAGGAGACACCTGCATGACTGTAAACTAATTAAGTTCAAAGCAACTTAATCCAATTTGTAAACAAAGACATTTATTTAGAAAATTTTGATGTTGAATGTATCGACCACAGAAGGGAGAGGGGGATCCTTTCTTTTGTTAAATGTCTGCATCTATTACCCTTTCTCTTCCCCAGATACACTTTTGGTGTTCTTCTCTCTTTTGCTACCTGATTCTTCACTAGTAAAGGCAACAGTAATGTATATTTGATTTTAATGTTGTTTCACAGCTGCTTTAACATTCAAGTGCCTGGGAGACCAGTGGCCTGTGTACTGCAGAGTGATAAGAGAGAAGAACCTCTGTCAAGACATGAGGTGGTATCAGCGATGCTGTGAAACGTGCAGGGACTTTTATGCGCAAAAAATGCAACAAAAGAGTTGACCTCTGTCAGGCTGGCTGGCTCTCAGCTCTTTGCAATCTTATTATTTATAAACACATACACACCCACACATGCTTTTTCAGACCAAATATTATCAGATGACATATAATTTAATCAAATTAATTTATTTTTGCCTGCCAGACATCCTTAATGGTTTTGGTTAGACAGCCAACATGTTTTATCTTCTGACATTTTCATAATTAATTTTTATATGAACACTTTTGGATACATTTATCAGAATTTTAAAAAATAGTAACTAGTATTTTAAATGTTTATTTTCAGTAAGGTCATCTGTTGCAAAAAAAAGAAAAGTCATGTTATCTTGAATTTATTTTAATTTAGTCGAATAGTTTTGTTGTATATGGAAATAAAGCCCTTTTTAATTTTATTATATTTTGGCATTTGAAGTCAGAATGATCATGTGTTTTTTGCAACAGATGTCGAAGTGAACAAGCTAACATATTAAACAGGTTATTACAGAATGTATTGTGAAATTAGTTCATTTGATTTAGAAACATACTGAAGGGGATATTCTACTGTAACTTATAACATATATTATAAACAAGAAAATTAAAATAGCTAAGTAGAGATTTTGATCATTCTCATGGACACATACTTGAACACAAGTATTAAATCAATGAAACACTGTAGAGATTTACACTGAATCACTGTTGCACTGTTTGAGGTAGTGTAGAGAAATGCAGTCCTAGAACTTGTACCATCCTATGAATCCACGTCTGTAGTGTTTTAACATGTCACTTGATTTTAAACGTTTTGAAACAAAAAACCCATGCCCCTCTATACCTTTGTGTGTCCTTTTGCAGATTTACAAATGGAAGAGTCTTTTCTCCTGCCACTTGTATGAATTAATCTGTTAAACATTCTCAGTTCTCTGTTGATGATTTAGAAAATAGCTTTGTAATACTACTTTAGTTTTATCTTTGTCTAATGAAAAAGTCTTTATAAAATTTAAATGTTTTACAGTTTTGTAAAACATTATGAAACAGCTAAGATTTTCCTTATGAGAAAATATTGTACATGATTCACATGATTTTTACATTTTCAATAAAAAGTAAAGCTCCTTTTGTTATTTGAATTTTTCCTTTCGGGGTATTCATGTCTGGTAGATGAATCCATCAAGCCCTGCATCGCCACAGTTACACCTACAGTACGAGTGTCTTCTGCCTCTTGACTTACGCACCACTCTGCAGCTGCAGACAGATATGTCACTCTGTGAGCCTTGATATATATGGAAAGTTGATAATAACAGAGTAGCATTCTGTGGAGAGGCAGTTATTTATCTCAGGTGAGTTCTACAACCACTGAACTTGGCAAGAGGACAGTGGTCTTCTGCCTACATCTTTTGATGAAAGCCTTTAGGTATGCTCCGAAAATACATAGGAGAGCAAAACCTGAAGGCAAGACAGCTGGAGAAATAAGCCAGAAAGGCATTATACTTTCTACTCAAAGCAAAAAGGGAATACATCTTAATTTGAGTGATTGTTCCTTTTCAATCTCTGCTAAGAGTCTACTGTATAGATGTGATGTGGATAACCACACAGTTTAATAAACTGAGGTCCCCAGTGAGGACTGTGATTCTGTCCAGGAAGAATACTTAGATGCAGTCTTAACTCCTGTTGAAATCAACATCTGTGTTTCAAATAGCTGTACTATCAAAATCTTTGGTTTGGCATCCTACTGCTGTGCATTCGAAAACTGCAAATTTAATGAGGTGCTAGTGTATGACTTTAAATAAAATACCTTCTGTTTTTAAAAAGTAAAAAAGGAAGGAAAAATAACATTGGCATAATGGAATGTTATATTTTGTATAATTAAAAAGTTTCAATGCACAGAAAATTCAGTTGCTCTGGGGCATAACTCCTGAATGTCACAGACACATATTTGAAAGTCTAATAGAATTACTGTAGTTGGCAGGCAAAAGAAACAATTATTATTTTAAATTTTCTTCATACTTAGTACCAGATCTTGGTAATACTCCTACACTCACTTGAATCACAACTGAAAATCAAGTGGAGGAAAAGATGCCTTCAGATTAGAGGCCAAAGGAAAACTTTTTATCAGCCAGTGGTATCATCCCCTGAGTTCTAGATGTTTATGCTCTGCTGATTTGGAATATTTCACTAACACGAATGTCATCTTAATCACAAAAATTAAAAAGTGCATTTTAACTCTGCCTGTATTTATCAAAAACAGATGAGTGACTTCTGCTGAAATCATCCTTCCATCAATTCTATAACAACATCATAAAAAGAAAGTACTTTTGATTGGGAGTTAGGGATGGAAAGTTGTGGTCTAAAATGACTTTTTTAAATATAATGAGTGAAATAAGGATGTTATAGTGCTGGTAGCTCTGGTTCTGATTCCTTTATCATCTGCAGTACAAAACAATTAGTTAAATGGGTATGAATCATTTTGAAGCAATTTCGTGTCTAAATAGTAAATATACCTCTTCCTTCTCGGCATGATTTTGAAATTTCGCAAGATCATTTTACTGTTTCAATATATTCTATCATCATTCAGAGGAGCAGCACAGACCAAAATAGTCCTTTAGTCAGAAAGTTATAAGAACATTCTGAAAATTGCTTGAGCCACAGCATGCTGTGGGAAGGGCAGGCATATGCCAGCACTGCAGAGCTTTTCCACAGACACGGGTGGCAGCAGGCAGCCCCTTCCAGCTGTGTCCAGGCAAGCCATATCCTTATGCAGGCATAGACAGTCCCGAGTTTACTCATTTTTATTGGATTTGTTCTTTCTTCTTCAGCAACAATCCCTCTGCATTAATATGTTTTCCTTCCACCCTGTTGAATAAGTAACATTTCAACACATCAGTCAGGTTCAGCTGGCACGTAAAGGTGAAATTCACTCTTGGCTCCTAAGGGTTAGAGTAGGCCTCTCTGCTAATTAAATACCACTTAGACCTTATTTTGTTGGATTAACTGGGATTTAAGTGGTATACAGGGTTTGTACTAGGCTGGTGCACAGCAGGCTTACTTCCTCTTATGTGCTGTCCAGCTACAGTAGTGACCAAAAGTTACAACAGCTACCACTTCTCATAACTTTCTTAAAGAAATACCTGAATTTTAATTGCATTGTAATTTATTATGAAGGGAAATTGCTGCTTTGTTCTGGAGGAAGTGTGTTATGTTCTGGGTTTGGATTTTTTTTCATTCCGTTTTCATTATCTCTTTCATGACAGAAAAGGAGCCATTTGCCTATTCCAAAAATATACTAAAAATAGAAAGCTTGCCTGCGTCATGAGACCAATGGAGGCCCTAAAACCTAACAGATCAGTTGTAAAAAGAAAATTAGAAGCACTCAGAATTTAAAGAGCTCTGCAGAAAAGATACGCAAATTAATAGAAGAGGAACTTGAAATACATCAAAACCAGGAAGCCAGCTGGGGAGACAATGGGACCATCTAATTACACAAGTGTGAAAGGGGCACCCAGGAATGACAGAGCTATGAAAAGGAAGTTCAGTGAATTACTTGTGTTGGCCTTTCCTCATGAAATGTTGCAGGGCTTCTCATACCTTGTGTGTTCCTTATAGCAGAGATGTCATAGAAGTTGGATCAAGGTGAAGGAAATACACATGAAAATAAGACCAAATACGTATGTTAGATGCTACCAATATCACAGATGCCAGTCTCCTGAGAACACTGGAAGAATCCAACTGGGAGATTGGTATCAGAGCCACTTGCTATGTGCCTAAACTGTCATTGCAAACAATTACTCTGCCACAGGACTGGCAGACTGCAGTGTAATTCCTGCCTGTGGAAAAGGGGATCTCACGGCAATCCTTTGACCTACAGATTAGGGAGTCGTGAGTTACTTTTCCGGTGCCATAATAGCCAGTGAATAGAAAGTAAGATCCCCGAGCAACTGGATGCTTGGGTGAGAGTCAGCATGGCTTCAGTTGTGAACTGAGCAAAGAAGATCTGCTGGACACAGAAGTCTCTAACAAAGTTCAGTGTTACAGGCTATTCAAGAAACTGCATTCACGTAGGACTACAGGAGCAATCTTTATGGCTTGAAAGATGATTAAAGGATTGGAAGCAAAATAGTCATCTTTCAGGATGGAGAGAAGTCAGCATCGTAGTTCCCTAGGGAATGATGCAGGTGTTAGGGTTTTTTGGCATTTTTATCCATGGCATGAGGAAGAGTGAAAACTCTGTGCTTCATTCTCTGCATGTGACATTAAGCTCTCCCATTTAACTCCTACCTCAATAGGCGAGAAACACAAGTGAGTGAGTGATTAGACAAGACATTAACTGAAAAACTTTGATATAGGGAAATGTCAACTATTATAGCTATGAAAAATAGCCTGAACCCTTCCTATGAGATACTGAACTTGCAACTGGCAGTCATAGAAGTGAAGAAAAATCATGGTATCATTTGTTACTGTGGTCTGAAGTTACGAGCTCTATGAGAAAACAGGGGAAGAAAAGCACCGAAAATGGATGCATGTTGTCAGGAGAGAAGACATATTTTTTCCCATTTTTGGAACTGCTGTAACCACATGAGCAGTGCATTCATTTATGGTTGCTGTATTCTTATGAACAATGTAGTGGAATTACAGTGTAACATAATTGAAAATGGAAAATAAATGAGCAAGGAGATAGACTAGATGGCTTATGAAATGAGGTTTAAAAAGTTGATAATTCACACTGAAAAGAAAGAGACTGAGAAAATCACAGTTTAAAAAATGCTGAAGGTGATGGATATGCTGCATGGAGAGCCCTTCTTAAAACCCTGCAGTACTGCAAAGGGCATTCTTGATATGGCTAGTATGGAAATTAATTTAAAAGACACTAAAGTAAGCAATTTAGGCAGATGGTCATGAGGTTTTGATGCTTACTTCCGGAGGAGGTACTGTAAGAAGAATTGAACAGCAGTTAGAAAACTCTATGGACAGCAAGTTTATAAATAAATAATAGAAGGCCTGGGAAAGAGACACTTCAGCACATAAAAAAAAGTGTGGCTTCTGAGGGAGCAAAAGAATGAACTGCAGAAAGTAGCCAGGTGTACACTGTCTCCCTAAACAGCATCTGTTCTTGCCCTTTTCAAACAGTGATAGATCCTGGGACTGGGAGAGGTCTGACCTAGTGAGATGTCTTTTACATTCTTATATCATCTCTAATGAATAGTGCTGGTATGTAAATTCACACAAGCACACACCACATTGTATGCTGCAGCAGCACAGAAAAGCCCTGTCTTTCAAGAGATGCCAGAAAGTCTATCTATGTTTAAGAAGTAATGGTTGTATATAACCACCTGGTTTAGATTACTACTGTCTTAGTTCTGCAAAGGGAAAAGGTGTGAACTACATGTCATGGTAAGTCTAAAAGAGCAGCTTCATGGTATTGCTGTAGGGTACACTGGAAAAGTATATTAGCGTTTCAGGGCTTAATTAGACTAGGGAGACATAGTTGTAAATGCAGCTGCAAGTTCCCCAAAAGCATGCTCATCCACTCAGAAATACAGTCACTACTGTCTCTTTTGTGGCTGCTCACAAAAACTTGTTTGAGCATCTACTTGAAAGGTGACAGATTAATAATTTTAAACAGATACACTGTAAAATAATCTCCAATAAATACATTAAAGGAAAAATCTTGTGCTCTCCAAGTAATTAAGGGGTTTAACTTGCATATATATCCAAGTATTCATTTATTACTTTAGGATTTTAAAAATGTTATCCTATTTTTATTTTGTTTTTATATTTCAGCTATCTTCTGTGTGGTGAATAGATTGGTGTGATTATGTGGTCTAAGTACAGGGCTAAAATTTTTGTGATGCCCTAATTCTCAGCACAACTTTAATTCAAAATAGATTTTCCTGGATTTCAAGAAATGAACTTCCAAAAGCTTATCCTCTGTGGCAGCGTCTGCAAAATGAAACATACCCTAGAAAAACATAAATATTTTAAGAAAAGGTTAAAATAAAAATGAAAATGAGGAGGCTACTTTTGCTAGTTCTATGTAGAGGCCATATTGAGAAGGGAAATTTCATTAGCCTAAAGGCAAAACGAGTTAAGACTCATAAAATGATGATGAAAGTATCAAATCTCAAAATAAAATAATAAAAGTGATGGGACTGAGACTACACCATTCAAGTCACTAACAGTTTTTCCACTCACTTGAATGGGAGCAGAATGAATTCCCTGAAAACTTCTGTTATCAATTACTTGAAACAATTTAATATTTCCCAGGGTCAAGAAGAATTTACTGTGAAAGAAATCCCTGACCCTAAAAAAGTGCATGTCATAGCTGTCATGGTACATGGTACCAACCCACATAGCACAATGGAGCCTTTTGGTACTGCTGCTGAAAAGGAGGACTTGCTTTGGACTGGAAGCTGCTTCTAATATTCAGGGGGGGAAAAAAAATCTTACTTTGAAGTATTGTAGGCTTGACATTTGTGGCAGATAACTTGAGGAAGTGCTGGTATGCATGTAAGTGTCTTATGCATCTACTCACTGGTACTCAGTTTTAATGAGCACATATGTATCTATCAAAATAGACCTTGAACCTGAAAACTTAAGCTAAGCACTTACAGCAACTTGTCCTGTCTGCTTTGCCACTTCTAAACAATCTTTTATCATTGGTAGATGATATAAGTGAGCCTGATACCAAACAGGGGTCAGATACAGTTTCAGGAAACTGTCGTATCCCTCTTCACGTCATTAATAATAGAAAGAGTATGCACAGCTAGGAAGCAGAAGCTGGGGCTGTTTTCATTATTACTCTACCGCACAGAAACATGGACCTCTCTGTTTTGCCAAACAATAACCATCCCGATAAATTCCTGCAACTGGAGGTAAAAACTTTAGTGAAAAACTCTGCCTTTCTACCAGCCAGCTGGGCAAAATTCCCAGAAGCAGCTTTACCTGGAGTGCAGCGGTGGCACAACAGGATCTATTTACAGGTAAGGTCTAAAAGAGGCTGACATTTTCCTGATTTTTCTATCTTGTTCTAAGGATCAGGAGACAAATTATGTGGTGGTGAGACATCAGCTATAGTTTCAGCTTCCTGCATCTCTTGATCGGCATCATTAATATTCCTGTACATTTTGCCATTAACATCAGTGAGGATCAGGCTCCATGAGAAGAGTTACTCTCTTAGGGAAGTACACTGGCTTTATTTCAGTGTATTAAGCTTTCTACTCCTCCTTATAACATTTTCATAGTATTTTCCACAAAGTCTACTGAAGTCAAATACCAATTAATTGTACTAAAGGGGTGCATGGAATGTTTTCTCCGAAGAAGTAAGAAAAACCCAGATTTAAAACTGAAAGGCAAGTAATATCCCTTAAATTTGATGAAAAGGCACTTAAGAGGGACATTAGACATTCTTGCTACAAACATATATCTACATAGCTCACCATAACTGCCTTTTTATTTTCCCTTTTTTTCCTTATTCATCTTTGGCTTTCCCGTTATACTGAAAGACAACTATTGAAAGTGTGAAACACACTGACTTGCTTTAGTCCAGGTTATTATATAGAGGTAGCAGCAGTTTCTTGGTAAAAATGTAAATGTGCACTGCCTAGCAGAGGCCCTGGAGCTGGCAGAGGAGAAGTTCGTGTCTGGATCAGCAGCAGTACAGCTGCATCAGCTCACACCCCTCTGGGCCTCACTTGCTGCTCCACAGTGCTCTTTCCCTGCTGCCAGGGGAGCCCCTCGCCTTTCCCCACCCCTAGCATGAGCAAAAGCTCCAGGGTCTGGTTCTTGTCAAGGGATGGAGACATACATAAGTGGTTGGGGTTGAGGGGGTGATGGAGAAGGGTCTACATTCTCAGGATCTGTAGGGTGGGGGTCCAATTCCCCAGGGGAATGAGGGGTAGGAGCCAAAAAAACTTGAACCTGGGGGAAGGGAATGATGCTGAAAGTCTGCCACAGCTACTTCCTGTTGCACTTCTGCCCTTTCAGACATTTCTCCCCATCAGCTCTCTAAACCCCTCTGCTCCCTCCCAGAGTCCATTCCAGTCCCCCTCCAACAGCAAATGTCCTCCCCCCGCCGACACCCGTTTCCATGCCCCCCCCTTCTTTCCCTAACCTCTTCCCTACCCCAGACACCCTTCCATCTGCCTACTCCACTGCCTCCAGCCTCTCTCTTCGAGTTGTATAATCTTCGCTGGCAGCTCCACAAGGAGAGCTGGGGCGGGGAACACACGGTCGCCCTGTAGTCTCCCATGCAAACAGCCCTAACCAAGGGACGGAGCCTGAAGGATCCCAAACAATAGGGTATGGTGTAATGCTGGCCTCGCTCTCCCTCCCCCAGCTCAGCCCCTCTTTTGTGCAGGAGGGAGGCAGCCACACACAGAGCCTCCTCCGCAGCAGGGATCCTTCTCCCCATTGTTGTCAATCAGGACGCACTGTCACCGAGCCAGGGCTGCAGAGCTGCGGGAGGATTAAAAATGTGTGGGGAGCTTTTTGACTTGTGCTCTGCTGTTCGCCACCAGCGAGAAGGTTTTCCTGGAACTCTGTGTCCCAGCCCCGGGATGGCTGTTGCAAAGGAAATGTCTGTGCTCACCGTGTCTCCAAAAATGGAGTTTGCAATGTGGTACATTTTATAAGTGTTAAACCTAGGACACAATCTATACTTTAAAGTGTAGTCTTTAGAGATTTCAAACTGTCCAGATAAAATCTGTTTTGCCATTCTCTCTCCCTTAAAAGCTTGCCTTCCTTATCCCCTTTTGCTGACAATCAAATACAAGGGAAAGTACTGATGAGTTCCAGACATTAGAAGAAACACGATGGCACAGTGGACAACTAAAATAACATATTTCACTTTAAGATGAGAGAGATAATGGGGTTAAGGGTTAGTTAATTCAGAAACGGAAAAAGGCGGGGGGGCGGCGAGAGAGAATTAATTTCAGAACATATGTGCATGATCTAAAGATTCCTAAAGTCATTAAAGTCCTAAAGTCATTGAGAGTAGCCTAAATTCCCTCTTTAGAAGTTAATATTCTTTCACGAAACTAATGCTGCTCAGGTTGCCCTCCGTATGCAAAGCTACTGCTCAGTGGTGTGTTTGTGGTCTCTTCCAGACCTTTATTATTAAATCACTTAGATTCAAATGCATTTAAGTGCTTATGTGTTTTCTCCACCTATAAGTTTTAAAATTTGTTTCCATTATAAAAACCAGCTTCATGTAATGACAAAAAGCTGCTGCTCTTTCTCCTCACTTTCCTCGTTGATATCAGGCAAACTAAACATCTCCCCATTTAGCATGTACTTTCATCATCTACTTTGACTAAAACAAACGACAAAGCAATCCAGGAATTTTGGCCCTTCCTTGTGAAAAGCAGCATAAAAAGCACACACTCTCCTGCAGATGGATCGTTGCTCACTGCATTCTGCTCACGCTGAAAATTTCCAGTCCTGCTGGACTCTCTGCGTTACAATATGTTTCAATGCCCAGCACACACCAGATAATCAATCATTTATATCTCTTTCTCATACAAGTCTCCCCTGTAGTCAACCTGGTAATTTTCTGCAATTCTCAGACTCCTATTTCTTGTTTGTATGTCACTTTTCCCCTATTTTTGGAAGACAGAAGAGAGAACTTAGTCTTAGCAGCATGCTACTTCTTGGCATGGTGTGTTTTTGGACTTACATGTGAGTTAACGCCTGTGTCCTGTCTTTGCCTGTTTCAGTGTACCAGGACAAGAGTTTTTTAAAATCTGTAGGTTAGATGCCAGGTTAGAGTCACTTCTTTGTCCCAAGGCTCATACGTACATTATGTATTTCCACTCTCTCCCTTATTCTTCCCTAGACATCTGCAACTGGCCACAATAAGAGCCAGCTGCAAGGTTGGCAGGAGCTTTGGTCTGAGACTGTACAAAATTTTTTATATAATGCACTCACAGCCCTGCAGAGCTCCATTACCCATGACAGATAAAACACGTTTTTTAACTAAACAGTTCACTACAAGGAATAGTCTCAGTGATGCATAATTAAAATAGCCCACATGAATTTTTACTTTTGTCTAAATATCCCTGTCACTTTGGCTGAAGTGTTTATAACCATCTACTGATCTCTTTTCTATGTATGTCAGGTGGCTTTTCAGTTTTGCAGTACCTGAGACTGCCTTAATGTCTCTGACAAGCAATCCAGATCCCCTTCATTTCCTTCCTTAAGAAAATTTTCATTTCTAGAATCATACAATCATAGAAAGGTTTGAATTGGAAGGTACCTTAAGGGTCATCTGGTTCCAACTTCCCTGCCATGGGCAGAGACATCTTCCACTAGAGCAGGTTTCTTCAAAGCCCCAGTCAGCCTGGCTTTGAACACTGCCAGGGATGGGGCATCTACAGCTTCCCTGAGCAACCTGTCCTAGTATCTCACCATCCTCACAGGAAATAATTTCTGTCTAATAGGTAATCTAAACCTTCCCTCATTTACTTTAAAGACATTTCCTTTGTCCTTTCATTGTAAAAATTGTCTCTTCAGCTTTCTTGTCACACACCTGTATGTACCAGAAGGCTGCTATATGGTCTCCCTGTAGCCTTCTCTTCTCCATGCGGGACAAGCCCAGCTCACTCAACCTGTGTTCATAAGAGATGTGCTTCAACCCTCTGATCATTTTCTTCGTCCTTCATCCTCTGGACCTGCTCAGGCTTCTCAGGAATCCTTGATGTGAGCTGCCTTCCCTACTGTCTTTCATATCTGCTTATGTACCTTTGTTTAATCCTTGCCTTCCCAATTGCTTTTCCATAGCATCTCCTAAGAGATGTGATTCATTGGAAAACTATTGAGTGCTAATATTCATCATAACAAATGAGCTTTTTTATTTTCCAAGTGTCTAGCAATACCTTTGCAGTTGATAAAACTATCACAAGGACTCTTGGCTACACCCAGCAGTTTTTTCTCTGTCAGACCTTTTGTCTACCTTCAAAATAGTTCTTTACATCAGAAAAATGCCCTTCTGAGTGCAGAGAGGGTCCTCCACAATGTACTACAAGGCTTTTGCACAACAATGGGTTATAGTATTGAACAAACTACTGTCAAAAGTACTGATCATCTGCTAATCAATTTCATTAGGATTGAGGAGGCTGTTGCAAAACAAATCCTGTAGTATCTAGTGGCTGTAAGTTTCTCAAAGGCTGCCTTGGTTAAAACTGCTAGGTGCAGCTGCCCATCAATAGCATTTCTTACTTTCACTGAGCATCTTTTCCAGTATCAGCTGGAGGCTGGGGCTGGCCATGGGAAAAGAGGAGCTGATTCTCTTTTAGAAATGCATATGTTTAATGCAGTCTTCTTCATATTTCTCTGTATGATTTCTTAGACCTAAAACTTTTGGGATTTGCTTTTGGTGATTATGGCTTCTGTTCTTTTTTTCCCCTAACTGGTCTGAAGGACGTATCTATTGCAGAAATTTTATAATCAAGCATCTGCTGTACTCAAATGTATTCTCCCAAGCAGTGTGTCACTTCAATGGCTGTTCTCTAAAATTTCTGCAAACTATATCCTACCCTAAACTCTAGTCCAGTTCTCATGATAAAACCCAGTTGCCCTTCCCAATCTATTCCTTCTCTACAATTGCTCTAAGCCACCACATTCTCCTCATGACCATGAAAAGAAAGGTACTTCAGACAGTAGGGGAAAAAAGTTTTGCCACAAAGCACTCTTTTTATTAAAAAATATTTTCAGCGTGCCATCTATTGCAAGTTTTGGAGAATTTTATTTAAAACAGCTTTAGAAATTACTGTCAAGTCACATTCTTTTCACAACATTTTAGCCTAGGGAGAACAATCATCCCCGGGTGAGACAGTTCGCGTTCTTCAACAAAATGTTCTCCAAGTTCAACTATCTAGCAAGCCTGAGGGAAGAATCATTAAGGTCAATGACAAATCTTAAATGAGAAATAAAGTAAATAAAATAAAATGCAGTCAGAAAGAAAAGGCAGTTAAAAACACCAGCTCAGCTGAAATCTGGCCAGTACAGCCCAGAGGGCTTCAGTGCCAGCTGTAACTGCAATGTGAAGAGTAATATTGTCAGGGGATATGTGAAGGCTAAGGAACATGTGGAAATTATGAACTAACAGAAGGATGGGAGGTCACTGAGGATCCACCCGCCTACTAATGGTAATTATTGATGGGAAACATGCTTAGTCACTTCTGCAGGATATAGTGATAGAAATGCCAGCATGATGCTTCCTCCTAGAGTTTCTTAGACAAAGTCTGTTGCTTTCTCTTCTCCAGCTTCACTCTCTGAAGGAAATCAGTCCTCATGCTTCCTTCTACACCTGCCTGGTCCAGACCAATGTACATATGTCTGTCCATGCACACAGACACTGCAGTCATGAAGTAGGTGATGACACACAGCAGCTGGCTCCCACTGGAAGTACATTTACCAGCCCACAAAGTGGGTAGAAAATTACTCAAGCAGAAAAATCCAACAGTTTTTTATCACCTTAGGGACCTTCACTGACTTGATGAGGTTTTCAAGCAGATCCCAAAGCCAGTGTGCAGGAAGTCAGATTGTCTGAGCTCCCACCAGAAGGGTGGAAGGGGAAGCAGTACAAGCCCCTAGCCCTTTTGCAGCTGAAGTCCATCCAGCCTGCAGTAACTTAACAGCTGGAAACCTCAGTAAAAGTGAAAATTTCAGGGAAAGTCATCCTTCGATGGAAGTAAGTTCCTCAGGACGCAGCTCCTTCATTGGTTGTTTATTATATGCACTTAATCTTATGTGTGTCTTGCAGCAGGGCTGCCCACAGCTTTGTGATTTCTGACAGTGGGAGAGGTGTGGGGATTTCCTCGTCGCAGCATACCTGCCCTAGGACCACTGGGTCAGCCCAAGGCTCCCCTCAACTCAACATAAAGCTCCTAAGAACAAAAGCAGTAATGGGAAGCAGTGTTTGCTAATGAGGAAGGATGAACACAATTTGCTCTGTGCTGGTTCTAAGAGTTCTGAGAGATGGGAGAGGTGTCTAAGAGTAAGACAAGGGCTCTGCATATAGCAGATCTCTCAGGCAGCTGACACACCATGGAACCACAAATCAGTGACAGGTTAATTTAAAGTCTTGGGGATGGGAGATGAAACAAAATATTGAACAGCTTGAATTAGAGAACCTGATTGCATTTTTCCATGCAATTTCAGATTGAAAAATATGGTAACTACTATTTTACAGACCCCTGAATGGACCTTTAGTGCTGTTTTAAGAGGCAGCTTGCAATTTCTCAAAAAATGCGATCCCACCATGGTTAGTCCTCATTTTCCTCCCTTGACACCCACATGTTCTGAAATGTCTTATTTACCAGCTTTTGTTATTGGGACACTGCTCAGGTATTTAATCACCTGTGAGTTCTGACAGTGCCCTCAGTCGAATGAAGAGCCTCTTCAACATCCTGACACGGGTCTAGCATTCAACAGTGTGAACTGAACTGTGAGTCACATCCCTGCTATCAGAGATGCATTTCCAGTTGAAGTTGTAATTTACACACCATTGCCCCTGGGATCATTCTGCTTAGTCCTGACATCTTTGCTTCTGCATCCTACATCCATGGCTTTCACCCAAACTATAATGTTCTACTGCAGTTCTCCATAGCACTGTTTTGCTAAAGCAGAGGCTTTCTTCCTGCAGGCATTACAATGTCAATTCACATTTGCAAAAGAACTTATGTTTGGATTGTACCCACCTGCTTTCCCCTGAAGGAAGAAATCTGTCCGGAGTGAGCAGTCAGCCTCCCTTACTGCACTGTAGAAATTTGCCAGAAGGAGAAAAATGGTTGCATGTGTAGTTTTAAAATGGTTGTGTTGCATTACAAGTGATAATTCTGGAAGGAGGCCTGTATCATAGGTAATGCAAATGAAAGCCAGGTTCTGATCTAACTTGTGTCTTACAGAGAGAAAAGAGAACTCTCACTGAGCTGCCAGGCTTAGACTTGAACGGGGTCAGTCAAGAAATAATAGACAAATCCCTGGGGAAACACATTACACCCATCACCCTGAAATCCACAATCAAGAGCAACCCACTGTATAGTGATATCCATGTGGATGACGACTGGGAGGAGAAGAAAAAGACCCCTTCCTGGACTGTGCAAGACTATGACAGACAGTCCCTGCACTCTAACTTGGCCAGCCACATAAAGGTAATTCCCTGTTGTGCTGAGTTTGAGCAAATGAATTGCTGTGAGCTGTGTGGGGCATGCATAAACCACTGTGCAGCCCACTCAGACCTTTAGGTGGGGTCACAGAGGTAAATATGGACATATTTTCTGGTACAGATATGACAATACCATGACTCTGATCAGGAAAGGATGTCTACCTATCTGGTGAGACTCCAGGAATTTATATTTTACAGTACATAATGTCTGACTAGAGAAAGTCTTAAACCACAGCACTGCACAGCTCAGCTTCCCTGTTTACATAGGGAAGAGCTATAAATGTGGGACTTAAATACTGTATAGCGACTTTAATAACTGTTCATGGCAAAATTCTGTTATCAAATTATGTCTATTTTTTCAGCCTCATCCACACTATACAGGATCCTGCCTCCCTGTGGGTTGGCACAAATCACTTTTAGGATTATTTTTGCAAGCTTTTTTTTCTGCTGTTCCTTTTTTTGAAAAGAGAGTCAGAGCTGTGTTTATAAAATGACATCTCTTCTTGAGAAGACAACATGGTTTGTTCTAGGTTTTTAAACACATTTCAATGTCTGGTGTCCTACTTTTGGTTCCTGGATGAAAAGTGTGGTTTTAATTTTCCCCAGTGGAACATTTGCAGCATCTGGAAAGTAGCACAACCTACATTCAAGTGAAAGTGTCTTGCATATGTATTGTGATCTCTCAAATTCATTAATCAGTACTTGATGATAGCCAAAATACTTCTGGGTATGTTCTAATGACTTTGTGTGTAAAAGAGAGAAACTGATTTAATTTTCTGATTTTTCTTCTAGGAAAATCCAAATGATCTACAGTTCTGGATGGGGGATATTTATACTCCTGGGTATGATACCTTGTTAAAAAAGAAGGAGAGAGAAAAAAAACATTCTAAATATTGCCGAATCATCTTCCTCATAGTATTAACTGTTTGCATCCTAATTACTGTAATCACGCTCAGTGTTTTACTTACTTAGTATAGCCAAATAATGATACAATTTTTTTTCAATAAATATTTTTATTAAATATTCCCTCCTCTGGTTTTATTTGAATTCATTTCTTTTTTTGGTCATCAAAAACAATTTGTTTGACATCCCTACTGTAAAACATTTCTATACAGCATAAGGAATTGATCCTGAAAAGAGCCAAATACCCTGAGCATGGCTGAATGTCTTCTTACAGGTATAATTTAAAAAGAAAATGATACTCTACTTTGTTTTAGTGCCTTATTTGGACTAGTGATTTAAGTCAGTATGTGTGGTATGTTACATATAGTGTGTAGAGACAATCACCTGACTATTCATTCTAGTAAAACACCTACCATCCTCTTTGTCCTTTTTATGATAGCTATTTTTAGAATATAGAAAAGCGTTCCAAAGCATCATTCAATATATCACAAAGAATTATGAAACAAAAATTAACACATTACTTAGTGACTGAATGTATTGCTGCCATGATGCAGGACTTAGTAAAAAGCCAGCCTAAATGCATAAATGTTTTGTTACAGTATTTCAGAGAAAAAAACCAGAAAATAGATCACTGAGTTTCTATAAAAAGGATTCCCTGAGACATGTGACAGAGTTCCTCCATCACTATGTCACCTTCTTTTAACATGTAACATTTCTGTCGCCCCGAAAGATGGAGTGACAATATATATTTTTTTTGGAACAAAATACATGGAGTACGAGAGTATAAACTGGAATTAATACACCTTAAAAATATTAAAGTTAGATAACCAGGCTCTGAAAAGGGATCTTTGTAAAGTAAAGGAACAAAATGAAATGTTAAGAGCACACAGACAATTAAGTTAATATACCTCAGAATAATTCAGGAAAGTGAAAACAAAATAAAATGACCAAACACAAAGTGAGTGAACAGGGAGAGAAGAACTTCAAATAATTTTTTCCTTTCTGAAAATATCCTCTGGGTGCTGCAAACCCTTTATACCTCTGCATTAGGTATATAAGGAGCTATGTATACTACTGAGATAGGGATTTCCCTTACACAGGAGAATCTCACAGGTGCACAGACGCTGAAAAGTTGAGGTTATACCAGGTATACTTGTCCCACCAAAAAATGATTTGGATTAGTCAGGAATAGAACTAAGGTAGAAGGTTTGTACTGTTCCCTCTGAATTCTAGAATGTGCCCTACTTACAGCAGGTTTATGGTACTTTAACTCATTTCAAGATGAATTTGTGTTCAGACAAGTGTATTTCATTACTTCCTTGTTGTCTGGTCCATGATTGATTCTTGTTTGTTCTGTAACTACTTGGACCCTAGTCTAGCTTGTACCATAACTGGATTGAAGATTCAAGCTAAAAAATCCTGCTGCTTTAATCTGCTGTGCAGACAACAGCAAAAGAATAGCAGCATTCAAATGCACGTGCATGAAACTAGTATCCCTGTTACAAAATTGGACATTGCTGTAAATATAGAAGGGAACTCTGTCTCCTGCCTAGCTGAAGTTTCAGGGTAGGTGGGCGTTCTTGTCTGAAAGATCAGGCCCATTCAGTTTATGAAAGTAAGAACTTGGGAGTGTTTTACAAGGCTAATAGCTGACATTGTGAAGTAACTACTCGCATTAAACCAACAATTCTTGACTTTTTTCAGCCCAAGTACATTTGCTTTAAGTGCATCGCATACAATACAGAGACGTACTTTTGTAAATTATTGAGGCCTGCAGGCGGGAAGCCTAAAAGCAAAGGGCTCTGTAATTTCCAGGAAAACAGCCAATAATGCGAGTTTCTCATCTGCATTACTCTGTGAGGGCTTAGCTGAAAGGGTAAAGCCGTTTTCTCCTCAAGTCCACTGCGGGCTGTTTCAGTCTGATTTCACTGCTGTCACCTAGCGGAGACTCAGAAAAGAGGGAAAACGTGTCAGGCGCGAAGATGCCGGTTCGGACTATGTTTTTTTAAAATTTTTTTTAATGTTGTTATGTTTCTCTGGGGGATGGGGGAAGGGCTCTGTGATTTCTTTCTTAGCTGCTCTGGCGCCGCAGCGATGTGGGCTCCTTTGGTGACCCCTCGCGGCGGAAGGGAAGGGAAGGGAAGGGAAGGGAAGGGAAGGGAAGGGCACCCCTCCTTTAACCATTTGATGCAGTATTACTGCAGTATTGCTTTACATGTCTGGCAGAAAAGCAATTTAAATTTTTGGTTGAAAGAGAGGGCTGTGTGTTTCTTTTTTTGTATGAGGTTTTTGCTTTTGTTGGTGTGTGTAGTTTGGAGTTCTTTTATTCATTAGTGATAGAGTGAAGTTTAATTCATTAGTGACAGTAAAGAAGACAAATCTTCACATAACATTCATAATAAACTAGGATCAGTATTGCTGGTTGGAGAACAGAATGTGTAGTGTATTTCAAAAGTGCTTAAAAAACTATAAGAAAAGGAGGTTCTGGTGGATGTTATCGCTGTCTACAACTACCTAAAGAGAGGTAGTAGACAGGTGGGTGTCAGCCTCTTCTCCCAGATGACAAGTGGCAGGACAACAGCAAATGGCCTCAAGTTGTGTCAGAGAAGGCTTGGATTGGATCTTATTAAAAAAGTTCTTCACTGAAATGGTTGCCGTGCACTGGAACAGGTTGCCCAGGGAAGTGATGGAGTTGCCACCTATGGTAGTGTTCAAGAAACATGGGCATGGGATGCGGTTTAGTGGCAATTGCAGAGGTGCTGGGTTAAGAGTTCGCACTGATTATCTTAAAGGTCTTTTCCAACCTTAATCATTATATGATTCCATGAATAAAACAACTCTACTAGGTAAGTTTCCAGTAAATAATCTCTGTAATCTACATTCATTGGTCTCTCCCTACCCTCACAGCATGCTTACACATAAAATTTCATACTTTCACAGAATCATAGAATATGCTGAATTGGAAGGGGCCCATCAGGATCATCAAGTCCCACTAGTGGCCCTGCACAGGACACCCCAAGAATCACACCCTGTGCCAGAGAGCATTGTCCAAATGATTTGTGAACTCTGTCAGGCTTGGTGCTGTGACCACTTTCCTGGGTAGCCTGTTCCAGTGCCAGACCACCCTCTGGGTGAGAAACCTTTTCCTGGCATCCAACCTAAACCTCCCCTCACTCACCTTCATTCTGTTTCTTCGAGTGCTGTCACTTGTCATGAGAGTGAAGAGATCAGTGCCTGGTCATCTGTTTCCCCTCATGAGGATATTGAAGACCTCAGTAAGGTTTCCCCTCAGTCTCCTCCAGGCTGAACAAACCAAGTGACCTCAGCCACTCCTAATTCAACTTCTCCTCGAGTCCCTTCGCCATCCTCGTGGCCCTCCTTTGGACACTCTCTAATAGCTTAATGTCTTTTTTATACTGTGGCACCCAAAAGTGCCCTCGAGGTGAGGCCACCCCAGTGCAGAGCAGAGCAGAGCAGGACAATCACCTCCCTGGCCCAGCTGATGATGCTGTTCCTGATGCACCCCAGGACATGCTTGGCCCTCCTGGCTGCCAGGGCACTGCTGGCTCATGTTCAGTTTGCCCTCAACAAGGACCTCCAGGATACTTTCCTGCAGGCCTGTGGAAAACTTAACTTCAATAAGATTTAAACTGGTGCTTAAAGATAAGAAAGAAGTCAAGTTTGCAGCAGACCAGAAACAAATCCTGGCATGATTTTAAAATTTTTATTCTAATGGTAATCACCTCAAACAGCGGCAAAAATGCCTATGTAGTCAATGAAACTTCTTAACATAGCACACTAAGCTGATACACCAATATCTTAGCAGCACCTCTAAAAAGATGTAGGACAATGGTATAACTGTGGTAGAAAAAATGCTGGACACTCTCTCCTCTGATATATTATGTTCTATTAAGGCAACCCAGCAACAAAAATCCTGTACACAGTTATATTTTCAATGCATTATTGTAAGCAGTTGGCAGGCAATTTTTAGGCTGAGAGAGGAGAATAGTTAATTGACAGCAGGGTGACATGCTATGTCATTTTCATGGGAACACACAGATCCTGGGTTGGTGTGCATTATTTTTTCCATCCATGTATTTAACTTCACAGACAACCCAGTACATGAACCAGCCTTCCTGAAGGAGGGCTTGTTTCTCTCTGGGGTTTCCTCTGTGCTGATTGTGCTCTTTTTGGAAATTCTCCAATAGGCCACTCACAGCTCAGAAATCAATTTGCTGCAGCTGCTCTAGTAAATTGAAACTCTTGTAGCTGTAAGTGGGTTCATCTGTGGGAATTCTTGTTGCCTGTGGTAAGGTTAGTCTTGTTGGAGGAAACATTGCAGAGTTAAGGTGGAAGGCAGAAAGTTTTATGGCAGCACAGTTATTGTTCAACACACAGCACAAATCTACTGGGTATTGGGCTTATTTGCTTCAAATTTGGCAGACTGCTGTTTTTAATACCTGTGGGTGTGTGTACCTGTTCAGCCATTGAAGCTTCTTTTCTCTAGGCACAACTGAATACTGAAAACACATATATAAGCATGCGTGATGAAGCAGTATTTTTTTGTTCAGCTGTTTGTGTGTCTCCTTCTAAATAACTTGGTGCTTTCTCAGAAAGGAAAGTGATAAAGATAGCGGAAATAACAGGGGATGGCTTTGTTGTGGGAGATGCTTTCTTTTGTTCGAAGTCTGATTTCTCTTTTCTACACCCACATATGCTTTTTTTGTTCCCTGAACTGTAAGAATGATAATGTTTTGAGACTGCTTGGAATATAAAATAATCTGGATACAGAAGCTGTAAGTGAATAATGTTCTGTGTGTGACTAGCCCTGGTGATGAATTACTAAGGGAAAGACTGCCTTATAAAAGTAGTTCTTAGGCTAAAATGAGCACAGGGCCTTCAATCTTTAAATTTGCATTAGTTCTCTTGCTTTTTAATGAGCAATGCCATAAATATTGTCTCAGCTCATTGAGATGTGAGCTGAACCAAGTATTAGCAAACTGGCATGTGGGTAATTTGCATAGTTGGAGGCCAAAAATGATCCCTTTTTTTTTCTACCTATTTTTTTAATGTCTGTTTCTTAAGATTAACTGCCTTGAGTTTCAGAATCATTTGTGGGAGAAAAAATTCAAGTAAGGGCTCTGGAAGCTCTGTTTGGTTTGAAGTTGTCTGTATTGCTCTAAAGGTCTGACAAGATATTGCACCCCATAAACACTTCTGAAATGCCTGCAATATTAAGTTACCATAGAGCACAGTTTATAGATACTGTTTAAAAACAAAATAATGGGAAATGGAATGGAAAACCTCCTAATTTGTTAAGATTAAGCTGAGGATAAAGAGACAGATTTTATGACACTAAATCAGGCTTTGTCCCTGATTGAAATGCGACACAGAAAGTACACTTAGGACAAGAATAAATCCTGGGCAAAGAATTTAGAATTGAATGAGCTGATTCAACAGTATCTCTTTGAATCTATCTCTGGCTTTGTACATATAGGTTAAAATATTAAATATCAGAAGTAATTAAATTGGCAGTTTAAGTTTATGCAAAACTCAATGCTAGAGAAAAAATGGGTTCTCCAGGCAAATGGAGTAGAGATATTGTTTGCAGCCTGGAAGGCAGTGTGTTAAATTGGCAAATAGTCAAATCCCGAGGCAGTAGAAAACAAGGGAATAAAAGAGTTTATAGCAGTAATGTTGTTTGGAAATGAATGTTGCAATACATCGCAAACTGCCTAGAGAGAGAAGAATTCAGTAAAGACCCAAATGCATGTCTGACCTTGAACTGAGAAATCAGCATCTTTAGGTATTTTTTGACAAAAATAAAGGCAGTTGATGGTTGGATCTATATAGTGAAATCCATTGAATTTTACCTTACTGACTACATTTAACAGTGTGTGCCTTAGTCAGATACTTTCCCCAGGGCTGTGTCCATACCCCCATGGCAAGCAAGGAGTCACTGACCTTGTTTTCAGAAGGCAATTCTACCATCAGAAAATCTGCTTCTATTCTGAGTGAGATCTCCTTCCATTACGGTAGATTATTCTCTGCGCCCCTGAATCTGGACACAACAATTGCGATGATGGCTCAGTCAGATGCTGACAAAGTGCCTGGCCTTCCTCTCCCTGCATCCTGGCAGCAGGAAGCTGTCATCAACCTTTCCATTTGTTTGACACCTGTAACATTTCTTGGATACTCAGCCGTACACCTCTGGCTCAAGGCATGCTGTTCAGTGGATTTTCAATCCGAATTACGCAGAGGTCTGTAAAGCTGAATTTCTCATGCAGCTGTGAGCTGGGGCTGCCGAGGGCATGCAGGGGTGGGGGCACCCTGCCGGTCAGACAGGCAGCTCAGACAAGGTGCTGGACACTGCAGCAACTCAGCAGGCTGTACTGGCTGCCTGGGGAGTCGGGCAGCCTGGCAACTGGGGAAAACCAGGCAGGCAGCCTTGGTCATCTCTGCTGGCTCCTTCTGAAACTTCTTGTGGCATCAGTTCAATCCAGGGAGATGACCCTGTCTCTTAATGAAAAAGACCCTCCCCACTTTCTCCCCTGCAAATATTTAACCTGTTATGACTGGAGACTGAATGCTTGCCTAAAACAAAACTTGTTTTTGCTTTTATTTTCTCTAATTAATTTTGACTTCATTTTTCAGCACAGTGATGTGGACCATAAATGTGAGATACAGTGTCAACTCACCAAAACCAAAATTATATGTATTTCTGTGAATTTTCAGGAGTTGCTTAGTGTTCAAAATCAGTCTAAAATTTAGTAATTAAGTAAACTACTGCTTCATGCTGATGAAGTGTTAAAGAATAAACTTTTATTGATGATTTCAGGAGAATCAGTTGTAGGAAGCTGATCAATGAGACGATGAGGAAGACATCCATTATAAAGTTCTGTAAACTAAAAAGAGCTAAATTCTGTCACTAAAAGCACAGTGGTATACTAAACTTGATTGACAAGTACTAAAGTCCAGGAGGCTTTCCTTGCCCACTCTCTATTACACCTGCTTCCAGCTACACCTTTAAAACTTTATAACAATGCGGGGCAGGTCTTGAGGATTCATTCTAATGAATCAGAATAATATCCTCCCCAAGAAAATGTTGAATGATTTAGGATTTTGTAATTTTTTCCTTTCATATATGTCATTCAGAGAGGATGTCAGAATGCCTTGGAAATTGTTCTATGTAAAATCAGCAGTGTTGCTGTTAGACAAATTTTCCTTTTACAGTACAATTATGAGATTCTTCTCAAGATTCTTTTCTGACACAAAGTTAGACCCTGCTTATCTATCCTGGTTTTATCTGTGTATGCCAACAGCATATTTGGTTATCTGCCACAGTTCAAGTTTATAGAGCCAGCTACATGCACAGCTTGCTTCTAGTGGGTTTCCATTCATACTGCACATTGACAGTATGCATGTTTGGCAAGCACATTTAAGCTTCAAAATAATTCAGTTTAGTTTTGCAGCTCCCTCTGACATATTTTAAGTGCATCATATTTACACCACAGACAATGCAATGTTCTCTGGAGCCTGGCTTGCCACATTGAGCTACCTCAGCCAGTGTCACACCAGCTGCAGGAAATCTGCACCAGCAGCTGCATCAGTTATGCTTTGCAATAGGGCCAGAGACCTCAAAAAGTGGCCATTATGGCTTTAAATAAACAGACTTCAAAATTAATGAGTAAAGACTGATGAAAACAGGTAGACTCTGAAACAGAGAAAGAATGCAGGTGACCAGGTGCTGTTAAGCAACATTCCTGGGCTGCCTTGAGAAGTGGGAAGCTGGAAAATCCTGGGATCTGGTGGCTGTCACTAAACCATCACCCAGTTCCAGGTGAGCAAATCCTACTCCTGAGGAACATGGCAGGAATGGAGAGCTGCCTGGCTCAGAGACACTGCCTAAATTATCACCATGCTGCTTCTGAAAAAAAGCAGTGGCTGGTTTATATAAAAAAAAAAAAAAATCAGGTATTTTCTTACTCTCTGTAAAGAGGTGAATAATTTTGACTCATCTTGCACATGTCATTTCTTGCATGTGGTAAAGTTAAGACACAAAATGACTTACTACCTATTCCAGAAAAAGAAACTGAAGAAAGTTCTCCGTAAATCAACATGATGCTCATAAATAAGGATTTTGTTCTATTTTAATTATTCTGACAGAATATGCCTGTCTTGGTTTGAAAGACATGTGTCTGCCAAGAGAGGGGGAACCCTCCCTTAGAATAGAGAATGTGACCCCCCCTTCCCTCTGAATTATTTTAACTTTGGAACCAGGGGCTTTCAGGCAAAGGTATGGGGAAAGGAATAACAGTTCTTTACTATTATCTATAGCAGAGTAAACAAGCAATGACAGGAATAACAACAACAGATAGAACCAGAAAACCAGTAGCAGATGACTTTTTGAGCTGCTGAGCACTTTCCCGTGTGGTGCAGTCACTGTCACAGCCAGCAGGGGCGCTGTTGATCTCCCGGCGGGGCAGGGCAGTGCGATGGCTGCCGAGCGGCTGCAGGTGGCGCTGTGGCGCAGGGTCAGGTGGGTCGGAAGGGGCGGGCTGGCAGGATGGCGCACAGCACAGAGCTCGGAGTGGCGAGCGGGGTGGCAGGAATGGCTCTCCTGGGCTAGCCAGCGAGGTGGCAGGGACTCTGCAGT
>VZRM01005894.1:2138127-2149956 GCA_013397955.1 Grantiella picta | reverse complement strand
CAAGCGCAGTGTCTCAGATTAATTGTGGGCAGGGGTCCCAAATGATTGATTATGCAATGACCGATAGTCTTCATCACGATGAACTCTTCACCCTGTTCCCGTGCGCATGCTCCCTTGGTTCTTGGTCCAAGTCCAGGCCTGAGAGCCAACTTGTACTGGTTCTGGGGTCCAAGGGCGGGATGCTCGGTCACACTTGGTGGTTTCTCTCAATTATTTGTCTCTCTTCTCTCCAGCCTCCCCGATACCAGGTAGGCACAAATTCATTATGGGAATAATAAATGGTTTGCAGCAAGCATATCCTAGTAAATCATTATCCAATCTCTGCCTCTCTAAATCAGTTTAAGAATATGATTATTATTATCCAACTTCTAGTTCTTTTAAAATAATAATTTCCATTTTGTCCTAAATCACCACGAGCAAGTGCTCTGGTCCCAAGAGCCAGAGTGCTTCCTCTCCTCGCCACACCGCTCTACAGCCTTGGTCTCTTACAAAAGAGTTAACAGCTCTGAGCACCAGCTCATTAGTTTCCTAGTAATGGGTATGGAGAAAATTCCAACCCCCCCAACCTTCAAGATATGCCCAAACCCTAGATATTTCTTTTTTTTTTTTTCAGCTAACAGCAGCAGACACTTTTGCATTTCAGCCTGGTTCTGTCTTCTAAGTTCTCCTGTTATGGAGTTTCAGATGAAAAGAAAACAAAGAAAAAAATGTTAAGACTATACAAGTTGATTTTATAAGGTAAATTACCATAACTGCTATGCAATATAATTGCAGGGTTGGGGTCTAATTTACAAACCATTCTTTTCTTCCAGAGAACATTTACACCCCAAAGAAGCCAATGAGCTCTATTACAAAAGTACTTTTTAAATGATGTAACATAAATTTGCTTTCAACTTAGTGTAACTTCTCCATCTGCAGCTAGAATTCTCAGATAATAATTTATGTTAAAAAAAAGTAAAGTCTTCAGCAAACAGCTATTCCCTTGATGAAAATTCTGGCATCCAACCAGGGAGCATGTGTGTGATTACTCTTGCATTGTATAATTCTTTAAAATTTCTTATATACTGAAGTTTTTCTTCAAAGCTTAATTTAATGCCTTTTTTTTTTTTTAAGTAGAAATAACAGGAGAATCAGAAAGAAAAATGCTTATTTTTAACTTTAGAGGGCTGATCTTTCGTTTTATCTTTCCATTCTTTATATTAAAAAAGCACAAAAAGAAACCCCACCAACCAAAAAACCCTCTACGAAATAATTTAACTATGTTATTGTGTTTGAACTATTTTTTTGTATGAAATGCACCCTGGCAAAACTTACTGCTAATGCAAGCTACCAATACAAACCCAGCACTTTTCTCCTAAAACATCATGACATTGCACCCCTCAAATACAAATTTAAAAAAAAAACAAGTTATTTTGATGGCTTTCTTTGGGAGATTGCTGTTAAAATGCATTGTTGCAGGCATCATGCTCATGACCTAGACAGACAAATGGCAAACAATGAAGATTCTTTGTAGGAAATAATTCACTGCTGTAAGTGTACCAGCAAATGCTTGATAAGAAATCACAACCAGGACATTTTATTGCACAGGCTTAGAGAGTGGTGTGTACAGCACTGACATGGCAGAAAATCACTTGCTCTGTCAGGGCAATATATCTTCCACATGCAAACTGCAGCAGAAATATTTGGAAAAATTCATCCAAATTCAGGAGAGCATAGAACCACAATGGAGGTGTCCGGTGAAACTAGAAGGAGAAACTAAAGTCACTTCAGCTTAAAGAAAGAGCAGATGGGAGCTCCTGACCAGAGCTATGGTAGAAGGATTTTAAAGTAAAAGCATCAGAGCAGACTCTTAGTTTACAATGCCAATCTCAGTACCAGACCTCAAAAGTCTCAAAAGAGTTAAAGAATTGGTACTAAGAATAATATACCAAATTTCCTTGCTCTAACAGAATTTTTGAGTGAATGAACCTGAGTCATCTTCAAGAAATGCTGGTTTGATTCTGTGAAACAGTTTGAAGTCTCAGAACATGTTTTTGTTGTCAAAAATGGAGATGGGCCATGCACAGCCTCCTGTGCTCAGGAAAGCCCCATGCTCAGGAGAACTGTCTTCTCTCAGCTCTTGTTATATTTTTACATAATAACACATTGCTGGATTTGCTTCAGTTGATTCTCTCTGGAAGCCTTAGTTAAGCACACTATCATTTTTTTATCACTGAAGTTTAAACCAGTTAACACTGGTCCTGTTTTGTTTTTGTAGAACCTGACCAAACTCACTATTATGAGAGATACCTTCTGGTTTTACAGTAGCAACCCAGTTCTCCAAACATCTTAGACTGTAGCTTTTCAACAATTAAATTTCCTGAGGGTTCTCTCTGGTGTCTTCCTTCCCTATTCTAAACTGAATTCTTACGTCTTTGGTGCTGACACAGTCTGTGTTATCAACCAGTTCAAAAATAGCCTCCTCAGTTAAAATTAATTAAAAATATAATTATGCTGACATTTTAAAGGAAAGAAAGATATAATGAGGGCTCACATATCTGCCCTCTGGCCTGCTCAGCATAATTGCTTTTTCTGTGCCTACGCAAGAAGTCCTTGTTACCTCTGATACCTGCTGTTATTCTGCATGGTTTTAGTCCCTGGATACTTTATGAAATTTTCAGCCTTGTTTTCAGTAATTTTGCTTATTTTTCACTTGCTGCATACGTCTTTCTTTTGTTTAAGGCACTGAAAAATGTTTATTTTTTGACAATTAAGTCAGGTTCGTTCAGTTGCACTTACCAATGGGTGCACTGGAAATTCATACAACAGGAATTTCTTTCTCTTAGCCCTGGCACAGTGTCTTTGAGAAACCACTTCTTTGCTTCCTTTAAAACTCAGGGGATTTTTGCATGGCAGTGCTCTGAGCTTATCCATGTCTGCCCATTCTGTAATGCATCGTTCTGCTGAAAACTGGTCAGTGGTGAGCTCTCTTCTAAGGATGTGCCCCCATGCTAATGTCAGCTTCATTGAAAATGAGGCATAGAAAAGGAGACTCTTTTCTTGTGTATGAACTGTCAGATACTGTGTAAGCATAAAGCAGCATGCTGAGCATTCTTCCATGTGAAAAGGCTTTCAAATACAACTGTGGAAACAGAAGAGATTAATCATTGAGTGTATTGAAGGTGATGATAAGACTTTCTTCCCCACGTCCCGGGTTTTAAAGAGTGAAGCTAAATAAATGGAAGAGAATGGCAAATTTTAGATCTTCAGTGAAATCTATAATTTCCTGCCTGACACTGCAAGAGACAGATAAGGAATACTCTGACTCCCCTCTGCTCAGGAGATCACACTTTGGGAAAGGACATGAGTATGAGAAGAGTTGAGGCCTGTACCTTTACATCAGGATAGGGAGGTGGATCTGTAGAAAATGTTCTCCAGCATATAAATTCTGCAGCCTTATGCTGCTTGGAAAATGCTGCTTTCAAGGTAGGGATCTTGATGTGTGGTCAACTGGAGAAAAGTACTTATAAGCTGTATTTACCAAATAGCACTGTTTTATCATGTTAATCACGTTTTTTACTGTGTCAGAAGAGAAATGCTGCAAATGACAGGGCATAGTTTATTGGATGTGCTCTTAAATTGCACTAGATGCTGAATAGCTGAAATATGTTTAAAATATTATTGAGAGAAATCATTTGTTAGCTGAAAAATATAAGTTCTAGTCTTTAAATTCCTAGTGGTGAATACTCGAATAAAAGGAGCCAGAAACAAGGATTAGCTACATAGACAGAGCATATGAAAATATCTTTAGGTCATGGTATCAAATTTTGTTTACTGTCCATATCCCAGGAATAGGCAGGAATGAGGTTGTCTCCCTGCCTCAACATGTTTTCGTATTGTGTTGCACAGCCATGCCTTCAGGTCTATCTCCAGCATTTCAAAGTTTGGTTCAGTTGGTTGTTGGCTTCTTCTTTCCTTCTCTCCTGCTTCATAAAAGATTATATTGAGAAAAATGATAGAGGGTAAGTTTTGATGGCCACTGCAGTCAGTCTTACCAATCCAGCCAAAACGAGAAGTGCATCGTCTTCTGCTAGACTCTGCATGACTTTTTTCTTTTGGATGGTATTATGGTATATCTCCATATCAGTCCTACTTGTCCCAGCCATGTGGAAAGAACTATACATAAAGGAAGTGGTGGAATATACTATTTGAGGAATTTCTAGGTCCTTGGTGTGTTAATTAAGAGTAATTGGCAATTTATCCTTCTTGCTCCAGCAGAACTTTCATGCCTTTGTCCCCAGAGCACTCAGCAGATCCTCACAGCCACTTCTACTGTGGCTGCCGCATACACTGTTGCAGCTTGGAGGCACAAGGCATATAAAGTTGTTCCCTGATATAAATGAAATGAAAATTCATCAGGATCAGCCTGCTGTCATGCACCTTGCACCTTCCAGCCTGGAAGGATGGGCTCCCATGTGGGACAGGAGCCAGACTAACTAGCCTACCTTTAAAATCCAAAGCCTTTTTTACTTTAGCCAGATTTTGTGTAGACACAGTTCTTGGAGAAACCCATAGTCAGGATAATACAAAAGAAGGTAAAACACATATGCTTATCTTATAATCAAATTCATCCATGTTTGTCTTATAATCATCTGAAATTCCAGAAACTTACCCATGATAAGATCTTTCTCTGGAATTTGTGGCATGAGACTGTAAATCTGTAAATTTTCTGCACTCTTACCTCAAGGCCACAACCTAAATTGATAAACAACTCTGAGTCCTGGGTATTTTCTGCAATTTGTTACATGCTGATGCTCATCAGTGTTGTAAATGCCAGTTCCCCAATAAGCAAACTTTTCCTTTGCAAGTGTTGCATAAAATACAAGTAGCTATGTAAGCAGTGGGATTTTGCAAAGCAAATTTGCCAGACCTCACGCTTAGTGCCATTGCCCTGAGAATGTTAAGCTGCTAAATGCATATGAGTCACAAATTGAATTTCATAGTTTCTCTCTTCACTATAGTCACTTTTAACTTCTAAGTGTAAAGATATATTCAACCAGTAAACCATATTTTACATTTAAATGTGTTTAGGCATAAGAAAATTATTAGATTTCTTATTATAAAAAAGTATGAATGGACATAATTTCAAGCACTTTATTTCCATAATCACAACAAGCCTAATTCCCACATTAGTGATCTGGGGACAATGCTTTCAAATGTAAACTTGTACTTTTACTTTGTAGTGCCTCTTAAAGTATAGCCATCCTAAAGCAAAATTTTGTGGTGTCTTCTTAATTTTATGCAAAAAAATTAACCTTTTATAATTTTTGTTTGAGATTTCTAGTTTAAATATCCTAGTTCCATTAGGATAGCTTCCATGTTAAGAAGAATATATTCTGCTAAATTTAGGGTACCACATATTGGTTAACTGAGTAGCCAAAATATATCACAAACTGCTCATTGAATAAGTCAAATCATAGAATGGAAATGTGGGATGATTCTTTCTTCAGCTGTGGGGTTCTCTTCAGCCAAGTGAAGGTTTCCAATATTACTAATCAAATCTCCTATTTGTATTAAAACAATTTTAGTAAAAATTATGATGTATGTAGTTTACATGATGTATTTTTAAAACAGAGAAACTGTTTCTTTTTAGAAGTTTGTTGAACTGATTTAGTAGTTGATATTTCATGCACATATTTTTACTCACAGAAATATAATATATTTTAAATATAAAAAATGTTTTCTTTTGAATGGCTTTTTTTTTTTATTTGTTTGTTTTTTGGTTTGGGTTTTTTTTTGTTGTTGTTTTGTTTTTTTTCTTTCTTGCATGTAATCTTAGAAAGATTAAACACAAACCCTAAATATTTCCTTAGGAAATTCCCTATGCCTCTTGGAATATTGGTTTGTTTTTTGGTGTTTCCCCTCAAAATTCTAGATTCTCTGAACAACATGCATTATACAAGATAGTTCTTACTTTTGCCAAAGATAGAATTATTTTGGAAAAACTTCTGCTATCAAGAGCTATCTATTCTTTTCACAATGTACTTCAGCTACTTAGGGCAGAAAATGAGAAGGTAAAAGACAATTTTTTCAAATCTGTGATAGCATTTTCAGCAAATAAATGAGAAAGCAAGTAGAGAAGCAGTTTCTTTTAAAGTATTTTTCTAAAATAAGGTATAAAATAAAACAGTGTGATAATAACAATTTGGTCGTGAAGACATTTCATGATGGTTTGAATTATAATGAAATGCTGCCAGAAACCATCTGACTGCAACCACGGTGTTGTTTCACAAGGTGGCACAACTACTCTTCCTATTGTGCAGGTATACTTTTCCTCAACCAATACCTAATCAGGCTCCCACCGTTGCTGAAGAAGAGCCTACTTGTATTCAAATCAAGAAAGCATAAAAAAAGGTCTCAGGCATAAGCAAGATTTCAGGCCCAGTCCAAGGCTTGTTGAAATCAATAAACAGCTTTCCAACGTCTTCGATGGGAATTTAATAGTTTGTCTATGGCATGTTTAAACTCTCCTGCCAGTCTTTCTAATCCTGTGTGTGATTAGCTACAGCAGACAACATATTAAACTTCTCAGGAAAAATAAGCTCATAATGCTTAGTTCTCATTTGGTTTTTTAGAAATCTTCGTATGATCACTAATGCACTCATCTAGTAATAAGAACTAGAAGTTGACACATCCATAATCCTACCAAATTCAATGGGACAGCTTGTAAGTAAATTCAGAATACTAACAGACTGAAAAGGTGGATTCTAGTTAAAATTCTTGATATTTTGCTGTCTTAATGTTACAGTATAATTTTTTATATTCTTAATTCAAACTTTGGAAATTTGTCTCTAGGATCAAAAGGGAAAAGTGATGTAATATACAAAAGAAATTTTTTTCCCTGGCTTTACATAAAAATTGCAAAACAATGTTATTGCAATATATAATGAAGAGAGTGAGTCTTGTAAGTAACATTATTTTCCTTCATCCAGACATTTCCAGTCACAGACTAAAAGGATATTCCACTAGGCGACTTTGATGTCAAACCTAAGTTAAAATCATATTTGAGCAAAATTCTTAGCAAACTTGGAAAAAATATTGTTTGCTACCAGCTTGTTTATAACCACTTCAACAGTTCTTAAAAAAAGGTTGCATAAATGCATGAAACCAACATGCCTAGGATCAGACTTCTGACCACACAGTTCTGTCTTTCTAATTTTTTCTTTTAAGTTGTCATAGGGTTCATTGACACTAGATGTTGGAAGAGGGGATACATATGTGTTTATTGTCACTTTTGGTTGATTTATAATGAAAGACAATTATTCATTTCTTCCTCTGGGAGCAATAGCTGTTCACCTCTGTAGACATCCTGCTATTTCCTTTCCAGAGTTTTCTTCTGAGTGGATTTTTTAAAAACTTTATTTAGTTTAAATTTTTATTTACTCTGCCAGATTTTTCTTTTCAAATTGCTTGAGCAGCCCCAAAGAAGTGTCCTCGTCCTTCCCCTAACCACTCAACAAAGTATGTCACACATTTTCCTGACATGCACTGCTGCAGTCTGCAGATTAACTAGTAATGTATTTGTGTACATAGTATAATGCTATTTCTATAAGAAATTAATCTTCTCTTTTACCTTCTTCTTTTTCCAAGGTGGAAAAAGAAAAAAAATCATTTTGTGGCCAGGTTAATCAAATGGTGCCGCTACCTTTGGTAGTAAAACAATTAGTAAAAGCTTTTACTACTAAAACTTTTTAGATCTTATGAACATATTTTACAATTTTGAAAGAAAACACTACATAGTTTATTTTCCTACTGTAGATATTGCAGGGAAGTTATGTTAAGCCAGAAAGGTTTTTACTTTCAGTCTTGATCATTCTCCATACAGGCTGTTCTCAGAGTGCATTGAAAATGTGTTTGCCGAGGCCCTTAAAAGAGAAATTTTATGTTGTGCTCCTTACAGCTGTGGCTACCTCTTTACCAGGATTGACCTACAGTGTCTTTGTGTCTGTCCTAAGCACATTTGGAGAGGCAACACATTGCTGACTTCCTTTCAGATGGCAGAAATTACTTCCTGTAATCCTTATATCTGTCACTAGAGTAGTAGGCAATAATGTGTGACAACAGTGTTAAGATGAAACTTTCAAGCCACTTAAGGCTATGTCTTCCATACAAGCCCATGGCTGGGGGGGTACCAGAGAAGAAAGAGAGTAAATACTGCTGTCCACCACTTGGACCATTTTTGTGTATCCCATATAGAGGTGGGAGTTATGAATGGAGGTCTTCTATTCATAAAAGAGAGTGATTTCATCTCATTTATTTCTATTCTAAGAAGAGAGGGAAAAACTATCAAACACAGACAAGATAAAAAGTTTGAAAGAGGAGCAAAATAAAGCAGGTTGAATAAAATTTACAGATAAATTGCACATGTAAATTTTGGTGTAATAATGACTTTTCATAAATAATGGAGCGATGTTAATCTGAAAGGACTTTCAGAAGTATGGATTTTCCAGAATAGTCTACCATATTATTTAAATTTTGGTTTTATTTATATCTTAGTATGGAGCTCCACACTTATCTTTAATTAAATTGCAGGTCATGTAATTTGTTTGGATTTTTTCCCCAAATAAAATATGTGTTTTGTTAATGTGCTTAGTGAAAGATGTGTTTAGTTGATGTGTTTAGTGAACAGTTGATGTTGTGGAATCATCGTGAATCTAACATTGAATTACTGATTTATTTTCAGAACTGCTTATAATTCCTGAAGATACAAAGGTTTGTTTTTAGTAATGCCTGTTGCACTTCACTGATCTCAGTCTGGAACAGGAAGGAATATATGAGTATCAGAACTCGCTCTGTTGACAGTAGTGAAGAAGCAAGATATTGCAGTTGGCCTCCTGCTGCAGTAGCTGTCATTTCTCTGCAAGGAAATGATGGTAAGAGTGTAAGGACACAAGGAGCTGATCTCTCTTGAAAAAACGGGATGTATTTATCCAAGATCTGGCTGGGTCCAGTGCCCAGTAAAATCACCAGAAAAGTCTTTAACCATATTCAGTTGGATGGCTGTGAGTCTTAATCAATTGGACATATAATTATGTTCCAAAATAAAACAGTACATAGAAATGCAAATACTTATAGAGCCCAATGTAGCAATAATGCAAACACAATGTAAAAATACCAAATTCAGCCATAAACCATGCAGAACATAAGAATAAAAGTAAGGACAATAAAACTACTTCTTAGTCAAGATACCATTAATGCATATGATTACCCAGGGATATCAATGAATAAATATATGCTTACAAAAATGTTAAAGGATGGTTGGCAGTTACAACTACTGCTTTGTAAATGATGTGTGTATATCTCCATAATGAAACTGAATTTCCAAGGGGAATTTCAAGCTTATAGTTCCTCAAAGTTTGCTCTACAAAGACAATTGGTATTTCTTTATCTTTTGCAGATGGCTGTGCTAGCTCTGTTACGAGTTATTTTGTGGGGTGGGCACACTATTGTCTATCACTTAGAGCCAAATGCTGTAAATTTTCTTTAGTGTCACACACCTAAAAGGATGCTATTCACTGATTCATGGTGATATTTTAAAGAATGAATGTGAAAAAGTAGTGAAAAAAGTTTTGGTTTTGATTTGAAGGCTGCCCCCCACTGCAGATTTATTGGCACATTTGTCTTTTTTTAAAGATTTGTCTGATTAGGGATAGCACTAGCTCCAGTCCTCTCAAAAATTAATATATTCCAGTCTTAAAGTTCTCTTTTCTTACATCAAGAATATCTATTTGCCACCACTTTTTTGAGGATTTTCTTTTTCTGGTTTTAAAAATAACATTTATTGCCATTACCTTTCCTAACTTCCTAAACCTTCATTTGAAGAGCAGTTAGACTTAGTCAGTTTTTTCCACCTTTGACTGCTATAAAGATATGGTAAATGCTGTTTTAGATGCCCTTTACATGATTTACAAAGGCATTCTTAACTCAGGTACAGGACTGTTATTACTAACCACTAGATGCCACCGTTGCTCCTGTAAAAGTGGTCCAGTCTGTGTCTTTGTCTATTAAACCCCACAAACCTTCAAGAGATTTCTCTGCGGTGTATCAAAACAGTGGAATAGTATTGAACTAAAAATATAAATGCAGATAGGTACACACCTGATATTCAATTTCTTTATAAACTATTTTGATAACACACAAATTTTGTGTTTATAAAATTTATATAATTTTTATAAAATTGGGTTTATTTTCAGCTCGGTAGTGTGTAAAGGGCTTTATGGTCACCTCTCATGGGTTTACCTGCCCTTTTTGTGACAAAAACAAGAGCTGTCAGACCTGAGGAGTCAGTGCAGCTGACAGTGACTGGAGTAATTTCAGTATATGCATAAGCAGTGGAAATGGCTTAGTGTCATCCATTGTACCTCTGCAACCCCAGAGCAGTAAGTTGACTGAAATTTTAGGACACCATTATGATGAGGCTGTGTAGGTCTCAAGGAGCCCTTATACTGAAGGTTGTACTGCACATGACTCACCAGGACCCAGCAACCCTCAGCTGTTTGCAAGGAGCTGGGGGGAAGGGATGTGAGATAGTATTTTTAAATACAAGGCTGAGACATCCATAATACTGGTGATTCCCAACACCAATTTAAAGGCTTTCTGGAGGACATCCTTTCCATTTAGCTTGTCTGTTAGTAGCATGGGGAAGACAGATGCAGGGTCTGCTACCTTGTTGCTCACACAACATCTGAAGTGGTGTTCATATGTCCAGGAACAATGCTTGGGCTGTTGTTTTTAGTGGTGACAGCTGGAGGGAATACGTAGTGCCTTACTGATTGGTGTTATAAATGTGCCAGCCTGTGTGCACATGGAGAGGAAATGAATGATGGACTGCTTTGAAAGGACACTCAGTCCTGGGAAAGCCATAGGATATGCTTCCTGAACCTGATGCTTCCACATCTCAAAAACACAAAGACCACACAGCCTGCTTACTGCATGTGGTGGAGTTACTTGGAATAACTGCAAATTACTCCAGTAAATGACCTCTTCATAGCTAAAGACTATGCAGAGTAGACTTTCTTGGTTAGGTGGGTAAAGCAGCATCTGCCTTTTGCCAAAAAGTCTTGAAATTTTTCTCTTATTCCCATGCTTTTGCTAACATCACAGAATAGCAGCCTCCCTACTCCTCCCACCTTGACGTGTGTCTGACAATTGATAAAGGCACAAGAAGTGATAGACAACGCCACAGATTAGCCAAAAAAATGGGTGGTTTTGCTGAAAACTATTAAATATATGCAACTGGATCCGTTGTATCAATGTATTTCAGTAAAATGGCAAATGGATGTGAGGAGTAATTTATGGCTTTTGCAGGTGATAGACATCTTGCACAATTAAATACAGGATGCATATAAATATGGAGGATACGCAGGCGACCTTAAACCTCAGAATTAAAACTGTCCTTGTAGGCACAGTGTCCTGGACGTTTAATTCCTGCTGTCAGTCATCCTGGGCTGTGGACAATGCCGTTCCAGAGGCCGGGAGAGTGAGGAAGCAATGCCCCAGCATCTTGGAGCCCAAGAGAATCAAAGCAATATTAACAATACCAATAAGACGAACACTGCTAATACTAAAGATATACTCAAGCCGTGGGAATCCACGCCACAGCAAAAGGCACTCTAGGCTGGGGAGTTGTTAACTGTCCAGGGCAGAAAGCAGAGGCCAGGATGGGGGCAGCGGAGAAGGCTTCTCTCCTCCCGACAAGACACCCCGGACCACTTCCATGACCACCCCCCTGGAAGAGATGACCGAGCGGGACGGTCCTGTCGGCGCCGCGCGGCCGCCCTCGGATGACAC